>AYEL01085916.1:0-21637 GCA_000484575.1 Olivierus martensii
GGGAGACAAATCTACTCGTTAACAAAGCAAGAACTGGACGTCCCAGGTGCTTTACTGAACGTGAAGAGAGGTGGATAGTAAGGAATATTCATTGTAATCCTAAAACTAGTGCAGTTAATTTAACTTTTGAAGTGCAACGAATGTTTAAGAAATCCACAAGTGTTGAAACTGTAAGAAATGTTTTGAGGAGAAATAACTTTCATGGTTGAACAGCTAGGAAGAAACCATAAATGAAGTGAGAATCGGTTTTCTCCACACACACTGCTTTCCATCACATCCAAAAATATTGTATTTACTATCATCTATAAACAGAACAGTGTTCCAGAATTCTTGAGGTTGATTTATATATGTCTTAGCAAATTCTAGTCTAGCTTTACGATTCACTTCATTCTTCGACCATGAAATATATCTCCTCAAAACATTTCTTATCGTTTCAACACTTGTGGATTTCTTAAACATTCGTTACACTTCAAAAGTTAATGTAACTGCACTAGCAACTTTAGTAAGTTATAAACTAGATAAAACAGTATACACGATTTTTCTATATTTTATGTCATTCTATATTGCTAAAATGTATATTCATTTAATTATAAGAGTCATTATTATATATACAGTATATTGTAAATTTTCTATTGAATCATGATTTTTTTAACTATCTATATACACGAATAAAACTAGCAACAATGGAATGCGATGTTAGACTGAAAATAAAACTTAATAGTGTTTTTTTTTTTTTAAAGGGAAATTCGCCATTAATAATTTAACGATGCTTAATACCGAGATTAATATAACAAGATATCTAGAGACAGAAATCATGTTCAGATGTAATTGGCAACTGGAAATGGATTAGGAAAAACCTATTTCATCCCAATTCTCTTCTGGACAGATCACATGACAGTGGGAAACAAAATAAAATCAACATTCGATAAATGTCAAGGTCATTATATAATACACTCGCTTTATAAACGAGTCGAAAGAGTGAAAACAATAGATGTTTTCACTTCCTTGGAAAAATATCTTCAGCATTAACTCGCTTACTCGACGTAGCATTATATTCAAACTTTATGATACATAATAACTAAGTGTTTGGCTTCACGCTTCCATTATAAAGAAAAAGTCGCGGCGAGAAAATTCCCGGATTTCCCGGTGTCAGAATAATCCGAGTGACGACTATTGTCCGAATCTGATGCTGCGTGTGTCGTCTCTGACACCGACATATGACGGTGACATCGTGTCTCGGGACTAGCGACACAACAGTCCGCTTGTTTTCCATCCCTGTGAACAAATACAACTAAAGGCAGAACAGAGGGATGAAACAAGAAGACGAATGTCTAAGAGAGATTGTCAAAGATCAGCTTCCGTGTTTGTTGTTCAAAGAGATCATCAGCAATAAGGAAAAAGATTAAAAAAAAAACAGAAGAAAATAATTCCATTCACGAAACTAATGTCTCTAACGGATTAAATTTTTAACACAATTCTGAGTTTAAAGTAATCGAATAAATCGATTTTATAAAGTGTCAAAACTGAGAAGAAATCCATTCGTCTCAAATTTACTTTGTTGTGACTTCAGGACGAAATTGGGCTCGATGTCATAATCGCATTAAGTAGTAATAGAGCAAAGAATTGACAAGGAGAGAAAAGCAACGTCAGCTTCCTAAAAAGATGAGGCAAACATCTAACAAGACTGTTCTCAACAATGCTGTACAGACAAGACACTTTGTTAAGCTAGAGATTTAGCCCAATCTAACGTGGGGTCGCGACAACAATCAGACGACAAATTGTGAGGTGTCTCACGTCTTGGGCTACCTGCTGTTAATCGAACGTAGAGCTGGAGGGGTTGACAATCTATTCTTCCCCAGTCCGGAGGAAAAGTTGCTCCGTTGCTCCTAATCCAATTTATCCCTGCGACTCCATGTGGGGTCTCTCAGGGCAGAAACCAAATTTTCGCTCCAGGATGTCCATTGGTGTCGTATGTCTTTAAGTCATACTTAACTTTCTTCTTCTCTTTCTTTGTCCTTCTCTTCGGGAACAGAAAATTGCTTCTACTTTTGTTCTTTAGTTTCTGTCTAGTTCTCCCATTTCATTTATTCTTTCATATCTTCCTGTTTCAAATAAATTCACGTTTTGTCTGAAAATTAATTCTCCGAAACCATCCAAATATGTAATAAATTAGAATCTATTCACTTTTCTCCTTATTTTATAAGAACGATTTAATTAAATTTCAATCACAGAATAAGAACATAAAAAAAATTAATCGCAAAACTGAATGGAAGATTATTTATTAAAAGTGAAAATTAATTTAATTGCATCAATCAAAAACTATAAAAGAAATTTAATTCGGAAACATAATTTTCTATCATTTTAATTTTTTATTGCACAAAAAATCTATATTAAGTCAATATAAATTTATAAAGGAATGAATAATTTTTATACTGTTTTAAGTCTATCATCTATCGCTCGCATTATGCAAATTTAACACGTAATATAAGGCAAAAATCCAAATAAGGTGATATATCACCAGTTAGAATTTTTATTGTTGTGTAGCTATTAATATTTTTCAAATAATTCGAATTTATACTTAAATATAAATTTTTCTGGTATTTTATCTTTCTAATATTGTTGTTTGTTAGATAAAATATCGTATACTACAGAATATTGAAACTTGATCGTAGATTTTGGCTATACATCTTTTTTTAAATTAAGTTTTGGACTAGCAGGCAAATATGATGAAAATGAAGACGAAATTTTTTCGAAGAAAAACCCGCATTTCTTTCATTAGCCGCTAGCAATATTTCCGTCTCTTGTGACGTCACGAAATAACAATATATTTTTTTCTTCCTCCTTTACTACAGACAGAACCATTATCTTTGCCTTTGCAGTTTGAAATTCTCTTCGAGAAACTGATTGGAGTTATGTTTACGTTTCCTGTGACAAAATTTCTTCCTGGAAATGGAAATGTTATTTCCAGACGACGGTTTCGACAAGCAATTTAAAGCTAGTAGTTGAGTTGATGCGGAAATATATAATGTGCAGATATTTTGTTGTTCCGAAATGTATGGGGATAACCTACTCAAAAATTTCTTTTTGGAAATTATATTTGAAATTTCATTTATTTACAAATTCGCGTATAATTCAAAAGAAATTATTGACTTTTTGAATTCATGAAAAGATTGAAATCTTCTTTCCAATGCGTCGTTTATATTTTGTATGCCATTTTTCTTTTCTTTTTATGTTATTATTAATTCGATTAATAGCAAAAAAATTATCTTTTACTAATTAAAACATTATTTTTCTGAAACATTTTTCATGGATATAATAAATGAATTCGTATAGTATCAGAATAAGTAACTAAAATGTCATAAATCTGTCTAATTGACGTTGTACAAGTAAATTTATCATATGAGGACGAGCAAAAAGCTTCTGGGTATGGCTCATTGCACTCTATCGGCAACGAATCATTATCGTTGTCCAATTCAAAGAAGAAATTCACTATCTTTAGCCAACCATGAAGTTTAAACGTATTCAAGTTATTAATATATGTTTAGCTTCCTCTTGAAAGTCGATTCTCTGTTAGTAGATTGTTGAGCACGAGTAGACATTCTCAAAAAGGATTTGGATCGATTATTCTCCTGCAGACTAACGTAATTTCTCGTCTTTTTTTCTTTTTCTTATTTTTTAAAATTACTGCAGTAAAGAACTAACTTGTATATAACTTAGTCCACACACAAAGAAAATCGCATTGATGAAAAGGAAGAAAGTAATGAAATACTTTACAAATTTTGTGGCCAAAAAATTTCTTGAGGCTTCCACATGTTTATGAAACGATGCTACAGGTATAAAAGCAATAGTTGCTATAATAATTAATGTGAGAATCTTAATAGCCCTTTCTACATCGACTACTGTAGAAATTTCAGACTTACATTAAAATCTTATTATTCTTGATGGTTTATTGGTAAATAAATGAAACCATAATCATTTTAATTATGATGGTTCAATAACACAGCATGGAAACTGATCTACTTGTACGAGGTTTTATGTTGTTGCCTGAGTAGATTGCAACAATAGTTAGATATATTTATTAACACGAAATTCATCGTTATAATGTCATAAAGTTCAGAAAAATTCTCCTGATAAAATTGCATTGTCATCATTTATTCTTCCAGGCTCAGATAGTTTTGCAATTCATAAACATATTTACGATAGTTGTTACCTACATTCCTATTAAAAGATATTGGATATATTCAGGATAAGATGATAGGCTCATCATTAAAATTTCACCATGATTGTAATTTAAAGTTAGAGCATGGATGGAATATCATAATCGACCGAATATCTTAACTTTGTAGTTTATATTCCATCCATCATATATCCGGTTTAATGCTAAAGAATCAATCACTATGAGTGCTTTACCAATCCTACGGGTCTATTCTATGGTGACAGGTATCTAAGTCGCCAGACGGAACGTTCCTCAGGGTATGAAAATCAAGTAAACATTATGTCAACAGTTGATGGATCCTGTCAAATCTCATATCGCCAATCATTGCACTTTAATACAGCGAGAGAAGGAGTTTAAAGTTTAAATTCGAAGCTTTATTTGTGTGATATTTAATGTGGAATTTCATAAAATATCAAAGAAAAATGAAATAATAAATAGTAAAAAATTAATTTTATTTATTCTTATACGTAAAAGATAAAAAATATATATTATTTGTAAATATATTCAGCAATTTCGAAGAATTTAATTAAGTGTGAGAAACTATAAAAATGAAAGAAGGAAAGACAGAGAGAGAGAGAGGGGGAAAAAATTATTTACTTCCAATATTAAAAGATTCAAGCATTTCATCAAAGTTTCAATTCTCAACTTTTAATTATGTCCGGTTCTTGATAAAAATCTATAATTATTTGAGAAATTTAATGGACTTTCAACAGTCATAAATTAAAATAGAATGAATCATATATTTTCATTTTAAAATTTTTGCTAAAATCATTAATAATCGGATGGAAGAGTTTACGAATGTTTACATCATTTTAGAAGTTTCCCTGTTAATAGTCGACTTTAATTATTTTCTTGAAATAAGACGTTAAAAGAACCACTCGGTTCAATTTTTAGTTTTCGAAGTTTAACAGGCGAAATTTATTCTCTAATATTTTTTTAAAACGATACTTTTATTTAAATTTATTAGGATGTTAATACATAAATTAGTCGTGGATTTAAATATTTAGGAATAAATTTCATTTAAATGAAAATGCATTAACTATTACTAAAAAATATTTTTAAAAAATCTATTTATTTATTTAAATTTATTATGATGTTAATACATAAATTAGTCGTGGATTTAAATATTTAGGTATAAATTTCATTTAAATGAAAATGCATTAACTATTACTAAAAAATATTTTTAAAAAATCTATGTTACGATTTTACTTATTAAAGTTGATTAAACTATAATCCGTTTTAATTTTATTACATATTTTTTTCAGTGGAAAAAAAAATCTATATTACGATTTTATTTATTAAAGTTGATTAAACTATAATCCGTTTTAATTTTATTACATATTTTTTTCAGTGGATATCGTTCCAATAAATATGAAATTTTGGGATAGTTTATTAATTAAAATTAAATAATTTTATTGTTAGTTCTAAATTTATAATTTTTAATTCTGAAAATGTTTTAAATTTAAAATCTGATCTTAATTTAAGTTTTAAAGTTTAGATTTTTAGGCAAATTTACATTTTGAAAACAAATAACAATTTTCGAATATTGATATATATATATATGAACAAACAATTAAGTTATGATTTAAATATTCAATTATATAGTGTGTTTAATTTAAGTTTTAAAGTTTAGATTTTTAGGCAAATTTCATTTTGAAAACAAATAACAATTTTCGAATATTGAGATATATATATATATATATATGAACAAACAATTAAGTTATGATTTAAATATTCAATTATATAGTGTGTTTCATAAATATTATACAAAACAATAGCTTCAGAAAAATTTATGTTAGGTTAGTTTGATTAAGACGCCATATCCTCATGGAATATTCTTTATCTGACGGGCAGCCACTTATAGACCCCATCACAAGCTGGTCAATACCCATGATGGGGTCAATCGGATGGGGTTTAACGGGTCAGGCCCGGACCCCTCCTGAAAAACTGGAGGTATGGGACCCGGATTTGAACCCGGCCTTCAGGATCAGAATAATTTAAATAAGATGTTTTATAACCATGAAGATATTGTGCATAAATCGGAACCTGTATATTAGTTTAAAGGCCTGAATGTTCTGAAAAAAATGCAATTAAAATGGATATTGTTTATCTGATGGGCAGCCACTTATAGACCCCATCACAGGCTGGTCAATACCCATGATGGGGTCAATCGGATGGTTGAAGGATGGGGTTTAACGGGTCAGGCCCGGACCCCTCCTGAAAAACTGGAGGTATGGGACCCGGATTTGAACCCGGTCCTTCAGGATCAGAATAATTTAAATAAGATGTTTTATAACCGTGACGATATTGTGCATGAATCGGAACCTGTATATTAGTTTAAAGGCCTGAATGTTCTGAAAAAAATGCAATTAAAATTTCTGAAATCTGATAACTATATATCGAATTATAATTAAGTTATTTACAGATTTATGACAACTCATTAAGGAACATGACACTCCGTCGCGGGTATAAATAGCATTTTATAGATTAATCATAGATGCAATGAGACTAATCTGTCTGTGAAAGATGGGATCGAATCCGGAATCCCCTAAAAAGTAAAGCATTTGTATCCAGAATTTTAATTCAAGAAAAACTGCCTGTACTTATGATTATGTTGCAATATTTCTAATATAATTGTTTTTTTTTAATGTTAAAATATGCTTACAAAATTATCGCGTGATTATACGTATGATAAAGTATATAAGATATTACAAGTTTATCAATGGGCTAATCAAAAATTGTTCGGAATCGAATTTTTATGGTTAAATATGAAATTTTGGAATTGCATAAATATTTAATAAAATCAAATATATTAATAGTTTATGGAAATGAAGTTTCTTGCTTAGATGTTTCAGTTTAGATGGAATAAAATTATTCATAACAAATATGATTAGCAAAATAAAAACTGTAATAAAATATAATAGATTGTAAATGCACATGATCATTAGATTGCATTATATTTATTGCTACAAATTATGATAGTAGTCCAATTTCAGCAATTTTGGAGTTTTGATTAGAACAAACAAACGTATGATAAAGTATATAAGATATTACAAGTTTATCAATGGGCTAATCAAAAATTGTTCGGAATCGAATTTTTATGGTTAAATATGAAATTTTGGAATTGCATAAATATTTAATAAAATCAAATATATTAATAGTTTATGGAAATGAAGTTTCTTGCTTAGATGTTTCAGTTTAGATGGAATAAAATTATTCATAACAAATATGATTAGCAAAATAAAAACTGTAATAAAATATAATAGATTGTAAATGCACATGATCATTAGATTGCATTATATTTGTTTCTACAAATTATGATAGTAGTCCAATTTCAGCAATTTTGGAGTTTTGATTAGAACAAACAATCATTTAAAATCAAGTGCAATTTTTCTTATTTTGCTCTTGGCATTTTTAACTTCAGTTTGTGTTCTTTACTCCTAATGGTATCAGACTTTCTCATCATTTTATCCGGATTTCTATTTCAGTTAGAAAGATATATTTGTACTGTAACGAAAATTATTTTTATAGATATTTTATATATAGGCCTATTGTAATTTTATTAATTATTCTATTTGCTTTTATAATTAACGATAACGATCCTCCTCCAAAATATCCTAACCCAGTAATAAAAATATTGATTTGAATATTGATATTATGTATAGATTTATTATATATTCTGATTTATAAATTTTATTAATTTTACAGGGTGTATCTTACTACAGCGCGGTGAGATAAGAAATAGGGAGAAAAATTTTGATTATCAAAGTATATCTGTAGAATCGAACAGTCACGATTAAAATTTTTGGGCCCACGAGAAGTAGAGGTACAAGAGGTCAACTTTGAAATCTTCAATGAAAACGTATCTCGATTTGGGCATAATTAGGTAGAACTATGAAAATCAAACAACTTTTGTTTTGAAAGTTTTTTAATATCAGCTACGGATTCGGAACACTATTATGCAGATTTAAGGCCAATTCGGGTACTCGGTGGTAGTTTCGAACTGCAGATACAACAAGTCTTTCACCATCACAGTTCGACACAGAGCCATACTCGAGAACAAGGATTTCCCGACTTGTTTCAGCCCTTTATGAGCACCATGGATGTACACAGACGCGCTCTATCAGATTCTTCTTCTTATTGCTTGAATAGCTCAATCGGTGGTAGACTACATATGGCGGCATCTTTTTTGTGATATCTCACAATCCATAGGTGATATTAAAAACTTTGAAAACAAAAGTTGTTTGATTTTCATAGTTCTACCCAATTATGCCCAAATCGAGATATGTTTTCATTAAAAATTTCAAAGTTGACACCTAGTGCCCTACTTATAGTAGGGCCACAAAACCTTTATCATGACCATTCGATTCTCCGGATATACTTTGGTTATCAAAAATTTTCTCCCTACTTCCTATCTTATCGCGTTTCCGAGAAAAAAGAGTGGTACGGGTGGTAAGATACACCCTGTTATATGAAATACGTAGAAAGCGCTACATCTAAGCGTAATTAGCAAAATATTTAATTTTATTATTTTTTTGTTTTGAATTTTATATAAATGTGAGTGGTTATTTATATTCAATGTTTTCGAACAAGTGAATAAAACTGAATTTTCTAATGCAATACATATAAAGAATGGAATAAAATTTTAAATTAAAAATTGAATTCAAGATACACGTCTACGTATATATGATTTTCTTCTATTTTTTTCTTTAATATTGCCATTTATCATTTTATCACTAAATATATATATATATATGATAGAAATGATAAATGTTTTAATAAAAATCTACACAATTGATTATTTAAAATATAATTCTGCCTTATCAATCGCCGTTATTAAATATTAAGAAAAGCATACTTCAATCGCATACAAAAACTGTTGCATCCCTTTATACAAAAAAAAAAAAAACTTCTATTTTGAAATATATAAATATTATTTATTTAAATATTATCTTTACGTATGATTTATGATTGAATACATAGAACTTTAAATTAAAGTTAGTAATTATTTTATGAGAAATATTTATTAGTATATTTTCCATATTCAAGACATATTTCTTTTAAAATTCGTGTCAGTTCTATATATTTCGAAGATGGTCTCCATTATTATGAAAACATTTCGACCATATATAAAGATGTAACACAGATTGAGTAAAAACAATATTTAAACATTGAACGACTTTAAATCTTGTATATATGTTTGCATAAATATAATAAAAAAAGCGGAAAGTTGTCATAGATTCTTGCCCCTGACAATAGTAATGTTAATCAATAGCGAGGGAAATACCATTTGTCATTCTTATTGCTTCCAACACAACATCCATTTCTACAATAATTTCCATAAATTCGTATTAAAAAAATATAAAATATCTATATATGTTGTACATTTGTTTCTATAGATGTAAATCGCTGAAGTTTTGGAGTAATTCTGACGTATAAGAATGCAAAACTTTACATAATTTTTTTTTTCATTTATGATTTATAAGAATATAATCCTGAATGCATTCAACCTACGATTTTGGCACTTTTTTCTGTTAATTCAATCAAAGGTTTTGGGTCTAAAATTCGTTTAACGTCCGATAGCCTTGGAGCAAAATAGAGGAAAAAATATATATATAAAGAGAAAATTAAATAAAGAACAACACCTAACTATTCGTGCTTTGCCATTCGATTTTTACTTGTGATACTGATTTAAAAGCATAAATAATTTATGAAATTATTCATGTTACTGTAAAAAATTAACTGTAGGTCTACTTGCAGTTTTTCCTGTATAACATCCTATGTAATAGTATAAAAAAATATTAATTAAAATGGCTGAACATTTTAAGTTAATATTTTTTAGCAGTTTTTTAACAAAAGCGTAAGTATATTACTTTTTTTAAATTGATTGAATGACTTTGCTTTTTCTTTTGTTCCTAAAAACAATCAGAGCAACGCCAATCAGGAGAAAGCACAGAAGCACAACTACCCAATTCACTCAACCTTGCAACATCCTTTCTATATAAAGTATCTGGACTGTGACACCTTTACAGGAGACTTTTCCTTTCAGAGAGATAAAAATTACAACATCCGAATGGTATAAGTAAAAATGACATTTGCTATTAGTTTCTTTATTAATAAATTTTGAGACATTATCGTCCAACCGTGTAAAAAATTCACCATAGCCGAATCGCTTCCATTATTTCAATATTTGATTTATATTAACCTGGGATAGAAATAATGGATCTTGGCGATCATCTGTTAGTATGTTATATTTATCATACGACTCCAGAATAAATTCTTTATTGTTGCTCATATCTTTCGTATTGAGCAGTTAATTAATATTCATCATTGTCTTGCAAGCTCTCTTCTAGGCATTGATCAATTCCTGTTTGTCAAAACTAACTTTCTGCGAGATTTAAATAACCAGATCATTATCTTAGTGATCCATAATCTTCATTATCTTTTGATATTTTCTCCCAAGATTCTTTTTTGTCACTCGGAAAGCAATCTCTAGTCAACAGTTTCGGTAGGTTGTTCTTATTAGGAATTCCAGAATATCGATCCAGTGAGATGGAGAAGCTTTACTAGAAGTACACATTGCAATTTTCGTATTCAGTCAAAAGAAAAAAAATATGGTATTTTCTATTGCATTTCTTACATGTCAAAACCGCAAAATTCGTTAATTATATACAATTATTCTCGTATTTTATCTATTTATATAATAATATGATTTAATGAAGTTAATTTTGTATTTCAGGTAATATTTTTAAAGTCTTTAAAGTAAACGGCCCAGTGAATTTATTTAAAGATAAGAAATTACACTTAAAATCAAAGAAGATTGGATTCACTAACAACTTCGGCAATTAATTTGGTGAAAGTTCAAAACAATTCTGGAGAGTTCTCTGCTTCACTTAGAGGAAATTCCTTAATCCATGTTGCAAGTAAACATTCCTCCGAATAACTCGATTCAAACAAAATAAAAAAATACTTTTTTTAATTTTTAATAAAAGTCAAGCAATAAAATAAGCAGTTTGCTTATTTGCAGTATATTAAAATACATATCAAAACTTATTTCAAATTGCCGAAAACCTATTTTTATCAGATAATTTTTTTAAATATTATTTTCGTTTTTATATTATTTTATCATAAAAATAATTTTTAATATGCATTATTATAGATGATATAAGCTTTCAGTAATAAGAAACACTATTTTTAATTAAAATTGTAACGTTAATCTATCATCCGAAAAAATCGATTATCCGAAATTCCATTAAAAAATATTCTTAGTTTACGTTTCGCTAATTTTTATGTCAGATATTTATGTGAAATTAATGTTTATATTATTTTATCATAAAAATAATTTTTAATATGCATTACTATAGATGATATAAGCTTTCAGTAATAAAAAACACTATTTTTAATTAAAATTGTAACGTTAATCTGTCATCCGAAAAAATCGATTATCCGAAATTCCATTAAAAAAATATTCTTAGTTTACGTTTCGCTAATTTTTATGTCAGATATTTATGTGAAATTAATGTCTGATTATATATTAATCATATTTTATATATGTATAATTAATTTTGTAAGTTAAAAAAATAACAGATTAATCAAGATTGCTTGCTAAAAATAGAGCGCAACTTTGATGTACATGCATCGTTTTCGAAGGATTTAAAAATTTAATAATGACTTATTAACTGAAATCACATTCTTGTAAATCTATAGATTGAAAAAACTATAATAAAAAATATATGTAATCTCGAATTATAAAACGTAGTTTAACTATTGTATATTTTTTTTTAACAAAAATTACTTTTAATAAAAAATTAAAACAAAATAATTGCAGAAATTTTTTAAGACATTTTTATTACACTAAAATTAAACAGTTAATGAAATATTATTTTATTTTACAATATTTAAAGAATATTAAGAAGTTTTTTGATCTATAAATTTTATGATTATTTTTTCCAAAGGTTTTTTAAGACATCTTATTATCGAGAAAATGCTGCACTTATAAAAAAATATTTGTTGATTGACAGGTAAATCCCATTAGCTATAAAAAAAGGACACATGATATGTTATAATAAATTTAGTGACTAAAATAATATAAAATAAAAGTTCACTAGATTAAGAAAACTTTTAAGCTAACAAATTACAAAAAAAATAGAAATAATATTCACTTAAAGATTGATAGAATGGTAGTTTCGATATGTAAAAAAACGATACCATTCTTTAATGTTACGATTTTCTTTCATTATAAATTGTTCCTTCAGTCAAAGATTTCTCGACAGATTTAGTATAGGAAATTCTATACTTCAGTGATTTATAACGGATAAATAATATATATATTGATGATGATATATATATACACAGTTATATACCTCAAAGGATCATAAATAGGAAACTTTTATACTGATAATCAAAGTTTAAGCATAATTTTAAGTCTATATACAATAGATATCATACGAGTTAACTATATATGTTGAAGTTGCAAATTTTTAAAAATTATCTGATAAAAGTTGATAATCAAAGTTTAAGCATAATTTTAAGTCTATATACAACATCATACGAGTTAACTATATATGTTGAAGTTGCAAATTTTTAAAAATTATCTGATAAAAGAAACAATTTTAATGATTGCATATAGTAAAAATAAAATAAGAGAAATAAGAAATATTTAATATTGTAAAAATCATATTTCAGTGGGAATATATTGTTGTTTATTCTTATAGTAAATGAATTGTATTCGATGTTTGCTTTTTCCAATCACACATGTTGCCATTGGAAATGCCATATAGCGGTTTGTACAGTAACAAACATGATGCACTTGGGAGAGAAATGTCTTCTGAACAAATACTTTTTCCTTCCACAATATATGTGCACCAAATTGTCTTGGGTCTTCTTGCGGCGGATTAATATCTGCCCGGGGAACAATTTGACTTATCGGAGACTTACCTATATCCAGTAGGAGAAAAATCGAAGAAAAACAACATATGTACAAACGTATATAAAAATATTCGATAAAAGTCACACTTTCAGCAACTTATATAAACGTTCTTTTAAAAACGTGACTGACTTTTTATACGCATTAAACGAACCAAATGTATATTTTATAACTATAGATAAACACTTGAAACATTTCTAACTGAATATTTCATACAGAAGAAATATCTCTAATGCCGTAATGATGAAAACAAAGAAACAAAATTCTGTGTTACAAACAGCTGGACGATATGCATTTTTCTTTTTCTTTTTTTTAACGATCAAAAGAGATGGAAAAACTGTATAATGATGTGGTGATGCCTTTTGGTCGTTAACTGCTTTTCTAGACGACAATTATGTATAATGATCTTTACATAAGAGTCGACTAAACCTTATAACTTTCTTCGAAATCGCGATATAACTATCGGAATCGCATTACTATGGAAGAGTCCGATGCATTTATTCAGATTAAGTAGCGTTAAGACATTACTATTTAAAACTAACAGCTGTTGAAGTTGGAAAATTTTATTTTTTCGAGAAGGAAAAGAATCATAATGGGTGGTTTAATATATAAGCCATTAATTTTCAAGTAGCTACTAAGAGAAAATTGATAATTTTCCAGTAAACATTAAAAGTCTCATTATCGTTTAAAATGTTTTTTTGGCACATATAGTTAATAAAATTATTATATTTTATTTTTTTAACATTTAAACTAAAGGAAACAAAAAAATTATAATATCGACACAAAATTTTTCGCATAAAATTCGATTATTTAATTTTTAATACCGAATTTTATGAAAACATTTCAAAATGTCGCTTCGTTTTAGTCGAAAATTTTCTCTGGAACAAATTACGTATGTGAAACAGTTCTAGTCAGCAGAATTATTGCTGAAAAAGGTTAAATGTTACCATAACATCATCATAAATCATTCATATTTATTATATTTGTTTAAAGTAATATTCGTGACATATTTACATCGAGTAACATCACATATTTTTTGTACTATAGAAGTAACAAAATTCGAGAGTCGATTCTTCCCAGTTATTATGATTTTAAACTTTTTTTTCCGTATTTTTCTGCATCGCTTCACTTCTTTACAATAAAGTCTCGATTACTGGCTGACATTGAGTTAGGTTCCATAAAGTTACACGCGTTAGATCAATGCAATGTGAAGAAAATGTGCACATATCAGCAACTAACAGTAGTTACTAGCTGACGATGCAAGAAGTCGCGAAAATTTCTTTTGAAAGTAACTTATTTATCATGTAACTCTGAAGAGTAACTATTAAATTTGAAATATGTTTATTATGAAAAACGATAATTATAAATTTAAACTTATATTATCCTCCGAGATTAATGACTAGTTTATAAATTGTACAAAGTCATATATCTACTAAATGTTGTAAAATTGAAGAGAATTTATCAACCCTTGCTCTATTTCTCTAGTATCCGGAAATATTTTGACATCTGGTAATCTAATTCAAAAGATTAAAGAGAATTTATTATATTTGCAAATGACGTTAATGCGAAATACTCGAAAATTTGTCTTTTCATTAAGTTGTGAAGTTATTGAAGGATAGTTACTATTTAATAATAGGTTATTTATAACGTAGATTTACGTTATTCGGTCGTTATCGAGTTGTTAGTGTAGCAAAAGACGTAATATCTATTCCCATAACGGATCGAATACGGCTTATGGGCTATCTATGGTATCCTCTTCTCCAACATTACAATGAGAGACTCATTGCACTCAGAATAGAAAATTTAAGAGAACTTAAGTCAATTCATGTATAAAAAGTTATTTTATCAATAACTTGTCATGAATACAAGTGCAGCTTTCTTTAAAATAGTAAAAAAATTCAGATATTAAAATGTTTTAACAATTTTCTCACTGGCTTTGAGTAAAAATCGCATTTAAATTAATTAATTTAAGATTTGTCGTGATCTGTATCACATTATAGATCTAAAAGTACATTTTGTGCATGATAAAAAATGGAGAATAATTTGTCTTTTTCTCACATAAACGTCTAAATCTGTTAGCAAAAGTTTGTTATAATTTAAAAACATTTTCTTCTATCAAATTCAGCATTCTTATAATGTTATTGATTTAAATATATTAAATAGAAAGAGTGCTGATGCATTTACTTCGGTATAAAATCACGACTTATAACAATCCGGTGCAGTGGTATCAATCTCAAAAAGAGGGGGAATTTAAAAGTTTATTTTAGTATTGCTTACATCAGGCAATCTTTTTAAATATGAACCAATGCGATCCTTTAAATCTAAGGAAACGGAAGGAGATGCTTACAATCTGCTTAACATCTTTTACATATTTTGGGCTTTTAGAATTCTATAGCGAGATAACGGAAGAGAATATTTGTCAATGCAATAAAATGAAAAAGAAAATTATTCATGGAAAAATCACTACACAGTGAAAAGCCTCCGCATTGAAAAGGATATACAGCACAAAAATTCTACTCGCCAGAATGTATGCAGGCAACTAACTATACAAGAATTCGCCATCTGAGAGATATTTGAATAACTTATATATATAGTACAGCATATTAAAAAGAGTTGTGCAGAAAAGTTTGCTCGTGTTCGGCTAAAAAATCTTTATTTAAATTATGTGAAAAAATCGAAAATCTTTAATTTTTATCAGTCAATCACGTAGCAAATTTATCAAAATAAAGTTATTTAAGAAAGTTGAAGATTCGGAAAAGTCGTTATCGTCAGTAATAACATAACCGTAGTAGTACCTTAACAATCGTTTTATTAGTAGAAGATGGCGATATTAAGCAGTTTGGTCCAAAACAGCTGTTGACCAAAAACCAATTTAGCATTGCAGTGGAGCTTTTGTAGCAAATGATGCTCAGAAACATTGGAAAATAACTGCAAAGAAAAAGAACTGATGGGATGAAGTCATTTTCAGGTAATCAGTGATACATCATGTTTTACAAACAATACATCAAGCCTGAGAATTTTTATAATTATAACGTAGAATAATATGATATTTCGTTCTATAACAAATTAAATAAATAGGCCTACATCTAATTTTTTGTATTTTACAAAACAAATAATTAAATAAATCATAATTTGGAGTTGAATGGCTACAAATAATTATTTTCTTGTTAAGTACAATTGTTTAGAATTATATCACGCCGAAATCATTAACTTTTTGTATTTTACAAAACAAATAATTAAATAAATCATAATTTAGAGTTTGAATGGCTATAAATAATTATTTTCTTGTTAAGTACAATTGTTTAGAATTATATCACGCCGAAATCATTAAAAATTATTTTGAATTTTTTAAGCTAAAATAAAATTTTCATCTTTAATTCGAGTAACATTTTTTTCCCATTTTAATACATACGTTTATATATAGTATAAAAATTTATGTTTAACTTCTGAATGCATTTATAAAGCATGGATTACGAATAAATTCTTAAAAAGTAATAACATTATTTTCCTATTTTAATACATACGTTTATATATAGTATAAAAATTTATATGTTTAACTTCTGAATGCATTTATAAAGCATGGATTACGAATAAATTCTTAAAAAGTATCATTTTTTATAGTTACTTTAAATATAAATATAAAAGCGCACAATAAAAATGTTAAGATGTTCTTTTTGTTTTTATAAATTCATAGAAAATTCAATAATGTATACACTACACTAAAATAAACTTAATATTTAGGATATTAAAATTATTAAACAGAATATTTTCTGGTTATTTGTTGCAAGAAGAAAATATTTACAATATACAAACACTTGTCAAAATAATCGATGGATGTTCTTCACGCGATTATTTAAAATTTTACAATGATTTGAAAAACAAATTACTTTTCGAATGCAGAGAACAATGCTAAAGTTTGTATTGTGCAAACTTTAAAATATAAAATTCGATCTCTCTTTCTTGCAGAAAGAAGAGAACAAAACTTGAATATTAACAAACAAACTCGAATATTTTTCTTTAAATTTGTCATATAAATTTTCGCAATTGTTTCTGGATAGCTTAGCATATACATTCAAGCTAAATTATTGGGTAGCATTCTTTATGATTCCAACTTTTGATACATATATATATATATACTGTATAAAAAATTTCAACGTTAGTAAATCTATATTAGTGGAATCGATACTATCATAAGCAATATATTATTCTAGAAAGATATATCAGTTTTGGTAACAAAATCTATTTCGTGTCAAAATTTTCGGCAAAAAAAGTCAGAATCCAGAAAATAATAGCCAAGACTGGGACATCAATTTGTATCTCACCAATCGCTGCAAATCTTCAATGATTGGTGACCTAACTTATGGTAGACAAATAACGCGAACTTTTGGCCCACAAAGTTCAATTAACGAGATATAGTTAGCAACGAAAAAAAACTAAGCAGGAAATTTGAAACTAAACATATCACACACACATTTGGTAGTTTATATTCATTTGTACAATACAATATCATTTAAACTGATTAAAAATTATGAGATAAATTACAATATAAATAAAATTGTCCTGTGCTAAATGTATGAAGGAATCGGGAGAAAAAAATATTTGAAATTAATAAAAAAATCTTTAAAAAATTCACTTCTGTTTTTAAAAATATTTCTAAGTGTAAACATTTTGAAGTTTTTATTTTTCAATATAAAGAACGAAACCGACAACAGAATTCTTTCTACATCAAAGTACATCTTGTATAAATAGCCTCAATGAATATTCAGAAAGTTGCCATAAGAACTATTAAAAGCATAAAAACCAAAAAGATGCATTCACTGGTAAAAATATCTTCCCAGTTTGAATCCCTAAGGCGTCAATAAACTTTAGTTTTTCAATATTTTGTGAAGTTTTAAATTCATTAAAATGTAGGAGGGTGGCTTAAAAGTCTGAACACGGAAATAATTCAACAAATATTCATACATTATTTCAGAATGACACAAACTTTAATGAGGAATGGCATCATGACCTGATGTAATTCAATCTACTGCTTGTGGACGTGTAACAAGAAAATATTAATTTATAATTTTTATAATTTATATATACATAATTCATAAATGCTATTAAAACATATTATTTACTGTAGGGATGTTCCAAGTTTGTCAATAGTATTACTACTACCACTACAACCAAGAATATTAATTTTAAATTAAATAATGGCTTTGCATTTAAATGTTTCGATATTTAATCTGTAGCAATGTGGTACCATAAATAACTTGAATGACTTCGAACGTCCGCACTAAATATCCTATATATTTCATGATGTCTTTTAAATAGCTAGCTAACTTACAGTTCTTATCGTTTGCGGACAGTTAAGATTTTCTTTTAATGCCTTCTGGAAAATCGTATCCCTGAAGGAATATATTGATTTGGGAAAATAACTAAAGTCATTTATTCTCTGAAAGCAAATAAACTACATCAGGAAAATGAATTCTTATCGATAAGATAAATTTATAAAATAATATTTTTTTAAGTAATCAAAAGCCGTTAACATATACGTGAATGCTATTATTTGTCTGAAAACTGGATAACATCTGTTTGTCTATTTGTAACAAAATAAAAAAAAAAAAAATGGTATTCATAAGGAAATGTGTTTTGTCTGCAAGCATCTTTTCAGAAAAATATTTATAAATCAGATACATTCAAAAAGAATTCTAAAAAATGTTTTATATATAACATGATAATTAAGAAAAAAAGGTTTCGCTAAAGTAATTTTCTCGGATTTTATTTATATGATTTAAATAATATTTATATAGTTATTGTGTAACGTAATGTTGACAAAAACAATGAATTTTTAATGTTAATATATATGTTTACACAATAGTGATTTTTTATACATACTTGTTAATTTATTGAATTTGATGTTGTTGTTGAAAATAAACTCTGCCGACTACAGAAAAAGTATTATTCGAATAAATATTCGAGTTCCATAATAAATAAGAATTTTGATTGAGTTTTTTATAAAAAAAGAAAAAGAAAATTTAAAACTAAGAAATAAATTTAAAAAGTTTTATTTTCTTCATAGAGAAAATTCATTTATTTATTTTTGAAATGAGTTAAAACTTTTTGGCATTTGATGAAATTACTTTGCAAGTTTGCAGATCTTATTTCACTTGAATTTTAACTCTTTTTTATTACGTTTGTTAAAATAATCATGAAAATCAATCTGAATATTTATTATTTTCCGAAATATAAATGATTTTCAACTCTTTCATACTTGACGGTTGCATAAAATTCTTTCAGAATTTTCGTTTTTCTCTAAACCTTTATAGACATAAAATCTGGTTCGGTTCATTTATGTATACATTGCATCTTCATTCTACAATTTTTACGCCCTGTACAGCTCATAATCTGAAGTTATTCATAAATGAAAGAGGTTAGATTGTTACCACTGCAGATCAGGTAAAAGAAATGTAAATCTGAAAGCGTTAAATGGAAATTATACTAAGTAGCACGAAATTAATACTTTAAATTTTATCCAAAAAATTATTGTTGAAACATTTAAAACAAGGTAACAAAGACTTAATTAAGTAATATATAAATATAGGAAAAAAATTATTTATGAAGTGCAGTTAAGCTTTATAAACTGTACTTATGTTTCATTCTACCATTAATTAGCTACACACGAATTATCCATATAATAAGAAAACATATTGCAAAGTATGATATTTTGAAGGCATATCAAACCTTATTTTTTGTTTGATGAGTCATTTTTTTGTTTGATTATTTTTGATTGATGATCATTGCACATAACCGAAAATGCAATCAATCATAATTTATTTTTGTTCTTTATTATTATGGTATTTTTAGTTCTTTTTGAAACTTGAAAATAAACGATAATTCTACTATAAATGTCAATGACGAAAACTCCTAATGCATCATAACCGAAAATGCAATCAATCATAATTTATTTTTGTTCGTTATTATTATGGTATTTTTATTTCTTTTAGAAACTTGAAAATAAACGATAATTCTACTATAAATGTCAATGACGAAAACTCCTAATGCAATTATGTCATGTTCAATTAGCAGGTTTATCTCAAAGTAGAATAATTCAGATAACTATGTGCGTGTTGCGTTTCACAGTTAATTTAATTGCATATTTTTCTGCAACCCAAACTTGTACTCGGTCATCACTAATATTTTAAAATTACATTTGTAGATTACCGCAATGTTCTAAAACTTTTAAAACATCAAAAACTTTTTAAAACATCAAAGAAAACATATGGAAAATATCGATACATCATATTTTTCTTTTATGTGAAACGTTTCTAAAACTCTTAAATTGCACGATTTAGAATTTAACAATCAACAGTTGTAAAAAAGAAAAATATATACTTATATATATTCCATGGCTAAACATCTTATTTTCTTTAAAATAACGAAATATGTGCATGAGAATTTTATTGGCATATGACAATATTTCAACATAAAAATGTGCAGTAACAATATTTTTTCCTTTACTTTGTTTTCTACTCTTAGATAAGATCACTTGATTTATAGAAGCGAGCTAAATATAACTAAAGTTTGTAAAACCGTAAAAAATTTTTTCCTGGAGAAAAAAACATAAAAAAAGCCGTACTATATTATGTATTATATTTCAGAACCATAGTTGTTGTTTTTGCCCCCACTTTTAAGTTACTATATACTTTTATGCTTTAAAATATCAATAAATCAAAATTTGCTTTTAGAGTTAAAGCGTTATACATGAATGTATGATTGCAATAACTGTATATAATATTAATTATTAATCTAGTTATAATTTACACAAAAAATCTATTTATGAACAAAAAGAATTTATTTATTAAGTCAAAAATCACATATAATATCACCAATTCAAACAAATTCAATAAATATTTCTATTTTATTCCCATACTATTTTTTTATTTGTTAGAAAATATGAAAAGATTTTTTTTCTAAAACAAATAATATATTTTTAAAAATTTATTCTGGTTTATTAATATACTAAATTTTTCAAAGCTATAACCATAAATAATTTAAAAGATTTTAAATTAAAACAGTGTTACCATTAAGAATTTTTTACTGTGTGTACGAATTTCTAATTATTATATGTGTTTTTTCATTCTTTTAAGATGAAAATGTTTTATATACTACATAATAAGGAGGATTTCTTTTAATTATTTCATAATTAGCGTATTTTCAAGACTTTTCAATTAAAATCGTAGAAAGAAAAAACATGCAAAAATACAACCGAATCGATTCAAAAGTGTTTACAAAAACTTTTAACACGTATAATAATCCATCCTATTATTGATGATTAATAAAATTAATTTCAGCACAAAAGTAGGAAATTAACGTAACTTTATTGAGATAACGTTTTCAGCTATTCTATAGCCATCGTCAGTCAAACGTATTAGTGTGTTCTATTAATGGAATACAATTTAAAAAATACAAATTGCAGTACAAAATATTAAAATTTAAATTAAATATAAATA
>AYEL01085917.1:0-25307 GCA_000484575.1 Olivierus martensii
TGCTGAATGTTCTCAGGAATGACTACCGTGGGCTGTGATCCACCACAACCAGGATCGTCAGTAATAGAGATACGGCCATCTTTGAAGCGCTTACACCATTCAAATGTCTTACTGCGACTGAGTGTCTCATCACTGTACTGAGCCTGAAGTCTTCTGTAAATTTCAGCAGGTTTTATGCCCTCATTCACTAAAAACTTCATCACAACACTCTGTTCCACGTAAACATTCAAACTGTTGTCCGCCATCTTGAATAACTGTCTATCCAGAAGCGCAGGAAATGAGTGCTGTCTACCAGTAACAGGACACAGGTGCCAGTTTCTACTGCATACAAAACCTCCAGCCTAGGTGTCCATTTAAACCTGGAAAGAACAAAGTCCCAGATTGGGTTGAATGACCCTCGTATTACACTTTAATAAAATCAAAACATATGTTTTTGTTACAATTTATAACTCAGTTTATCATTTATTCAAACACACAATGTATTTAATTAGTATGGATAAAACTATCAATAGTACTTTGTTGCATTCCACTTTTATTATAATTTCTATGGGAAAAGCAGTGTTCGATGTTGTTTAATTGAGATAACAATTTTTTGTTATTTTCTATTGTTGATGCCAGTTTAATTCTTCAGCATGTTTCTTGCAGGGTGTCATTGGTATAGTATTTTGTGGATCTATTTTCCCCCCTTGTTAAATTTTTCTGCTAATGCTCGTTCAGAAAGACCTTTCTTACTATCTTCAATCATTTTTATTTGTTGTTCTAAATTCAAGGCATTAACTTTCCATTTAGTCATGTTTCAACGTCCAAATTGCAGTGATAGCATCACACACGTATGAGATTACATTTGATTAATACGCTTGCATGGAACACAAACATCTGGATCCAGTGGCTGATTGTTTCTGTTTCCCCTATTTCACTTCACCATAGTTATGATTGTATAAATCAACTTGAAGTTATGATTTATTAACGTTTTTAATACAAAATTTAATTATCATATCATAGATACAAATCTAAGGAGCATGCATATTAAAAAGATATCGCATTAAAATAGAAAAGACGCCATGATTTCATTATTACAGTGCTCTACATCATTCTTGTCGTATGAATGATGGGGGAAAAATTCACACTGTGCGATTTTTTTTATTTTTTTCAATTGTAGTGGTTTGGCTTAAATGAAATTTAAGTTTTAAAAGAAAACGGTACTGATGTAAGCAATAAAGATGATTAGTAGTGATATTAAAAAATTACTGTCATCGTACAGTTTCACTTTGTTTGGTCTATAAAAATGATGGTTGTGGTCACGTTAGGGAGGTGGTCATCTTATGGAGGGTCAAATAGCATATCTAATGGAAAAAATTTTGTTCCCATAAAATTGTGGTCGTCACGTCAGCTGGTCTTCTTATACAAGTAGTTGTGAAGTCAGTTTTCACTGTAGTTTCTAACCGATGAGACGGATAATGTGAAAAGTGAGTTCACTCTTAAACTAAAACTTAATACGCTAAATAATGAAAATAATAAGAAATAATAAAGAGCATAATAAAATAATAGGATAGGTCAGGGTTAACTTCTTCACAAATTGCACTTTAATCATTATTAATTTATGCTGCAGTGCCTTCAATCTATTGAATTAAAAATTATTTTTAATTTAGACTGAGGTGGTGCTATCTATTAATAATAGAATTTTAATTTTTAAGTTTCTGAAGTAATTTTTCTTGGACTGGAGTTGAACCAGGAACTTCAGTTATCTGTCCTGATGCCTTAACCAGTTATTATAGAAAGAGTAATCAGATTTAATCCTTGAAGAATGAAGGCCAAATTGAGAAGAAGACAGATAATACCGAAAAATGTAGTGAGCCATTAGTAGAAAGAATGCACCCTTTAGTCATTTTTTGATTTGTGGGTGAGATGGTGGACAGAATTCATCCACTATCTCACCTGCATATCATAAGAGATTGTTTAATTAAACAATCATTTTTTAAAAGTAAATTCTTGAAAAAATTTTTAAACTGAGTTCATTCTAAACTCTTGAAATCTAATGCATTCTAATATTTTATATCCTAAAGTTTGAAAAAGTATATATACTGAAGGAGGACTTTAGAAAGACCATAATTGTTTAATAAACTTTTCCTATGAGAGGAGCTGACTGTATGAAATAACTCAAGTATTCTGAAATTTGTCTTTATAAAATTTTAATCAGTATTTCTTGAATATGTTTATCAAGTAGGATTGACTGTATCTGAATAAAAAAAACCAATTATGAAAAATTTTTTTATAATAACAATTTGTGGCTACCATATTATGTAATCACTGATTAAATTTTAAAAAACTAAAAAAGTTAATTTTATATACAAAACACAATTGAATGTTATTAAAGCTCTTAATCTTTGAAAATGACAAGTAACAAATTAGTAACAATTAACTTGTTTAATGAATTATTTAACATTTGTCAAGATTATTTCATATAGCTTTAATTTTTTTGTTACTTTCATAAAACAGAATTGTTCTGAAGTAAATGTGAAATGCTTCACATCATTTATTTTAACATTATTATTAGTTTAAATATAGTCATTTAAATAAAACAATTGTCATTCAATAATTACTTTTCATTTTATAGGTATCAGTTTAATGGCTATAGCTGTCATATCACAATAAAAATTTCAGAATATCACAATTCTAGCTGTTATTTTTTAATGCATTAAAGATATTTAAGCAAAAAATAATAAATTTCAATCATCTTTAAATCCATTGAGTGCCTTTGATGACTTGTCAAGATGGTGGAAAAAACACAATAAAAACAATATAAATAAAATTCAGTCCTGAGTTACAGTGAAGCTATCAGTGTTTGTTGGGCAAAAATACGTCTCTGATGATGGGTCCTAAATTTTCCAATTGTCTAAATTTCCTTTTAAATTCAGTTCTAAAGATAAAAAATGTGAATGGATTGTATTTGTAAATTTGAAGTATTTTTCATCAGATCTTATCAATTCTGCTTTCTGTTCTATTATATTTTAGTAATTTGATTTTGGAATGAGAGATATTTTTGGAATTTTAATGATTAACTGTAAAATTCATAAAATTGAAAATAGTTGACGATAATACAAAAATTTTAATTCTGTTATAATAAACAATATTTTTACTTATTTGTTCATTTATTGCTTTACTTTTACAGATAATTTAATAATATGTGAGAAAATCCTAAACAACCCAGGCTATAAAAGGGGCATGACACTTTTGTTGTTTTATTGTGTCCATCGTTTATGGGAAATTGCAGCCAAATCTATTTTATGAAACAAAATAAATAAATACACTGTTAACATTAAGAAAACTATCATAAAAATTATTCAGCACTATGGCAGGAGATAAACAAAGGTAAATAATTCACTAAACAACTTTAAAATAAAGAAGTGCTTTCGATTTATTACAATCCTCTTCAGCTTCCATAAATAGAACAACAAATTCTTAAAGAACGCACATACAATTTGAAAGTTGGTTACTATGGTAACATATTAGAAATTACAATAAATAAATTTATACACAAAATAATGAATATAAGTATGTAACAAAAACTTTAACGAATTTTAATAGTAAGAATCTGAAGAAAAAACCGCTTAACAAAATCGATCCCACTATAATTAATAATGTTTGGAAATGGTGCAAGAATAGAAAATAGAATTTTAATTACTTATGTCAATATTATTTATTTTATTTTTGTTACATATGTTGTACATAATTATATTCATTATTTTGTGTATAAATTATTTTATTTATTGTAATTTCTAATATGTTACCATAGTAACCAACTTTCAAATTATACGTGTGTTCTTTAAGAATTTATTGTTGTTCTATTTATGGAAACTGAAGAGGATTGTAATAAATCGAAAGCGCTTCTTTATTTTAAAGTTTAGTGAATTATTTACCTTTGTTTATCTCCTGCCATAGTGCTGAATGATTTTTATGATACAAATCTATTTTACTGTGTTGCATGCACTATTGGGTGTAATGTGTCAACAAAGTATTTCAAGGCCAACTACAGTAGGATAGAAAATGTTATAACTGTTTATGTACTAAAGTAGACTATTTTCATGTGTGTTATGTCATATAAAAAAAAAACATAACACACATGAAAATTGAATATATGAAAAATCTATAAAAGATTAAAATGAAAATTATTGAAGTAAAGAAAAAAACATATCAATAAACATATTTTATTAAAAATATAATAAATTTTTCTTTTTGACTAATTAATTTACTTAAAGTTTTGCATAATACTTCATTTTATCATCAATAGTTTTTTTTAAGTATCTGATTTTTTCATACCTTATTTTATTCATAAAACTTCCGCTATTGGAAAATATCAAACATTTTGTTAGATGGCTAAGATTTCACATATAAAAATTGTTTTTTCTCTGATCTCATATAATAAATGAAAAGTTGTGAAAAAATAAAACCTTAAAATATATTTACATTGTTAGAATGATAAAAATGTAATCCTAAAAATTTCAAAAAAATCAAGCAAGATTTTGCAATTTTAATTTTAATATTTTTTTTTTTTTTTTTTATAATTTTGGCTACTGGAAATTTGCATTTTATTTTTTTTTTTTTTTTTTTTGCATATTTTTGGCTACTGGCACATAATGATTAATGCTATTTTTGTATAATAATTGTAGGATTCAAAACATGTTGTTCGAGATCGAGGAGTTGAATTTGTTCTAATCAAAGCAGAAGAAGGCCCTTATTGGAGCAGACTACTTCAAGATGCCAAAAAGGTAACTTATTTGATTTAAATTTGTAATTTTATAGTTTGAAATTATATGAAAATGAATGAATCAATTTTGACAAAGTTTTTGAAAAAACGTGATATCTTGGCATAAGATTGTCATTGTTACAAGCAGCTATAATGGCAAAATTGTCAGTTAACTTGCTTCTTTGATCATATTGTTTTTACATGTTAAAAACAATTCAATTTCATTATGCAGGTTCCAATAAATAAAAAGATTGGGAAAGAATTTTTTTCATATAATAATCAGTATTTAAAAATTTAGATTTTAAATATTTTTTTTTTATTTATTCATTCATTGTGAAGTGTTAAATTAATTTGAAACTACATTGTTTTCACCATATAAGATTGACTATCTTGTAATCAAATTGAGTTTCCTTTGCTGGAGCAAATTAGCTCACAATCTTTTCTCACTTTTTTGGCATTTAGTACATGTTAAATTACAATGAACAGAAAATTTTAAAATATAATAGCTTTTCTACTTTGGTAATTAATTTGTTTCAAATGTTTAATTGAAAAATCATGTAGACTGCTTAAATTTGATATTAATTAATATGCACAATTATTAAACAAAATGGCTAGATGAAAATGAGTATTGATATAAAAATTTCATAAATTAGCTGGTGTTATCATTTGATTTATGATAAGAGATATGATATTTAAAAATCATTAATTTTATTTGCATTTTATAGATATTATGCAACAAAAGTTTACTATCTGTATATATATATCAAACCACAAATTAGAGATTACTATGCTAAATATCCAGTTTGATTACATACCATAGAAAAATTAATAACTTTAGATTATGCCAATTCCTGCTTCCTGAATGAGGAATTAATGTTCATGAAGGTGTCTGATGTGAAAAAGTAGATAAAATCATTAAGATTTGTTATTTGAATAAATTGTGAGAAAGAAGTAAAAAATATAAATCAGTCAAGTAGGTTGTGTATTAAACTTCCTTCTGGAAAGATCAGATTCGGTTCAATGATTTTTTTAAGAGGAGTTTTGCACTTTGCCTGTTGAAATCATCTACTTTTCAACAGATTCAATCATAAGTATTGGCTAATCCATGATAATTTGGAAATGGTTGCTAAAAATATCCCATATAAGATTTAACAGCATAATTGAACTAACCAAGCAAGCCAATAGGTCATATGAATAAAATTTGTGAAATTTAGAACAAATACTTCTTATAAATAAAAATTGATCCAAAACCTTTTACTTCAAATTCCAACAAATGCTTATATTTTAAACATTTTACCCAGGTAATAGACCATTACTTGAAAGTGTAAAAGCAATACTTCTAAAATCTTGCATTTAGTTGCACTAGATTCATGTTTCGTTTAAAATGGTCTATATTTGCAAAAAAAACTTTGCTCAATTTTCTTATATCATCAGTGTTGAGCATTATAAACACTGAGCATTATATATTTCATAATAGTAGTAATAGAAGTTTATTTTGACTAAAAGAAATTGTTGAATGGATTTCTGACCAGGTGAACTTGCCAGGGATGGGTCTACATCCATACCCTAGCCTGGATTCTGACTCTGCGCCCCCTCCGTCCCCTCCTTTTTCTTTGCACTTATTTTAATTGTTATGATTATACCGTTATAATCAAGCCAATTGGTTAAATGATCAAGGCCCAAAAAATACTGCTTCATTGTCAAAACAAATTATCCTTTTTATAAATGAAACAAATGAACTTACAATATGTTAAGTAACCAAAATTCTTGTAATTATCTCGTCGAGATAAAATAAACAAAGGTCCAATTTTCTTCAACGTTCCAGCAGTTGTCAAATAAACTTCAATACACTTTTGTTCCAACTGGAACACAACCACTCCACAAAATAACACTGAAACAAGTTCACGACTGGACAACGTCGACTCAATACCAAGGACGAACATCTAATGACGAGCACTCCACGACTGCTGACGGGATAACACACAGCGCCACTCGATTAAAATATTTATAGTGTTTCTCAGTTGCATGTACCAAAATTAACAAATAAATAATTAACCAAAAAATAATCTTCTGTATTATTAATTTCCAAATTTCTATCAACAAAAATTCAACACTTCGTTCTTTTCCTTTTACAATAATTTTTTCTTTCGTTGAACACGTAACAATCAACATACTTTCAACAGCTAGATGGCAAGACGGCATGGCAGAACTCAGACCTTCTCTCTTCAACACAAGTAACAATTCAATACTTCCAATAATTTTAACACTTTTAACAATGGCTGAGGACGTTTTTCTTAAAATCCTTACAAACTTACTGAGGGAGTCCTCAGTGGATGATGCAACAGTGGGCAAGAATGCAATCATTACTTGATACTTTTTGAAATATCAATAATTTAGTTTCATACATTTCAAGATTTTCAATAAATATTGATTCTCCTGAAAAGATTTCATACAGAAATTCTGAATAAATTACTAACCCATTCAACCATTATCATGGACATTTCATTGTCTTTTGTGATTACAGCTTAATCTAACAAAAGAAAGTATGAGCAGGAAAATATCCAAAAGTTACTTATAGAAAATAACATTCCATTAGTTTTGGTTAAATGTCACCAATATGAATTAACTTTTGTTTAAATACAATCAGCAGATAGTTTCAATTTTGAAATATTTGTACTTGATTAGATTCATGCAATTTTTATCACCATATTATATTTGATTTGTAAGATCTTAATCCAGTTATTATATGAATGCTGGATGTGACATAACACAACTATACATATCTTTACTAGCTAAATATTCATGGTATCAGCTGAATTACTAAATCTATGAAAATTAAATTTTAATCCGAGTTAAAGAATCAGATATTTTTGTCAAAATTGAAAAAAATTATTGACTAGACCAGTGACTTTCAACCCAGTATGCCATGAGATGTTAGGTGTGCCATAAAAATTTTAAGAAATCATTATTTTCAAAAGTCCAAAACACAAGTGTACATATCAATATTAAAATCTCTTAAATTGCTTATGAATATATAAGTAATTTAAAGAGATTAATTAATTTAGAGAGTATTTTATTATATAATGTATATATAATATAGTATGTTAGTTTCAAGAAATGCTAAATTAAAATCAAATAGGTAATCATGCATGTATTGATAATAGCATTAAAAAATAATTCTATAAATTAAAGCAGTGCTTCTCAAACTTTTTTCATTCATGACCCCATTTTTCATTACGAACGTTTCTCAAACTTTTTTCATTCACGACCCCATTTTTCATTACGAGATTTTTCGCGACGCTATTTTTAATTACGAGATTTATCGCGACCCCAGATATTAAATATGAAATTGTATTAAATATGAAATAAAATATACAAGTGCATTTGCACACCTATTAAGATGAACACAATCAACCAACTACACCGAAAATTCATATGTTATCATACGTTAAATATTGGGCATTTGTGAAATTATATATAAACTGAAATTCAAGTGTTTGAATTTAATTTTTGCAACCCCAGCATTTCGCTTTGCGATCCCATTTGGGGTCACGACCCATAATTTGAGAAGCGCTGAATTAAAGCCAAAATCAAAGTATTGTGCAATAGTTTCTTAATAGAATATTTTGATATCTTATATGCCAATTATGAAAATATTATACAAAACTTAAATTAGATTTAGAATTATCTTGGTCTTATTGAATTTATTTATTCTATGAAAATATTACATTGATATTCTTTTCAAAGCAATCTTCATAACAATCAGTATGATGGTTTTTTTGTTCCAGCATCACATTCATATTGCAATTTTCAATAATTACTTCTAGAAAAAAGTTCATTAAATAAATACTATATACAATTTAAAATAAGATGAAGCTGGTAAAATAATATTATATATTATCATTAATTAAATATTATCTATACTCGACGACAACATCAGAAGGCAGTATTAAGTCTTTGGAAAAGGCAACATATTACCGACTTTTCTGACAGTATTAATACTGCACAGAACAGTCAACTTCAATGTAAAAGGTAATAGCATCAATAAGAATGATGTTTATTTTTCATGTAATTCCTCTGGGTTTACAGCTTTTAATTTTAAGTAAACATTCAATTCATTTGACAGTTGATCATGCAGTAATTGCATTATCCTCTTTAGTTTTTCTATTTTCAGAATACCAAAGTTTAAATGTAGTCAATCACAAATTATACAAGTTCATAAAATTGAGAATATTGACATTCATAAATTGAGAAATTGTGATCGATATATTCGATTATATACATACATTGGCTTGCAATGTAAAACAAACAATTCTGGGTTATCCATTTCAATATATCGAAGCTATCTGATGATTCTATTGACAGAGATGAAATGGCACAAATTTGTGAAGCAATGGCCAATTATCTGATAAAGCATTATATTCTTACTTACGAGATTGCCATGAAGCTCTATCTGTTTACATGTCTTTGCTAATAACTTTTGAATTAATTGGTAAATTTTTGTGAAATTTGATAGTGATATTCTATGATTAAAGGCTGCAACAAGTTAAAAATGGCAGATGTTCAATCTTCTAATCTTATTTCTCAATATATCCTAAACTATTTTTATTCAACCAACAAATTATTATTAGTTATATAATTTTCACAAATTACTGCATTTATCCTAAATTATCGAAAATAATGTAAGATTTAAGTACTTTACATAGTTGGTTACTAAAAATTCTTTATTCAAAGAATGAAGAATTTCTTCTTTTGGTTATTAACCATCCTCAGCAAAAAAATACAAGAATTCTTATATTTTTTTGCTGAGGATGGTAACTAACTGAAAGTACTCCGAATAAAGAATTTTTAGTAACCAACTGCTTAAAGTGTTTAAATCTTACATTATTTTCAATATTAGTTTTTATTTTTATTTTCATTCAGATGATAGGTTATCAGTAATGAAGATTTATTTTTTAGATAATAAAATCATTGTCAAGTGTTTAAATCTTACATTATTTTCAATATTAGTTTTTATTTTTATTCAGATGATAGGTTATCAGTAATGAAGATTTATTTTTTAGATAATAAAATCATTGTCCAATTTATCAGTATATTTTATCTATTTAATTTTATTTTAAGAAACAGTAATGTATAAAATTTAATTCACTAAAGTTAAAAATTTTGGATTTTACTTTGTTTACTTGGAATTTTTAATTTTATTTCAGAAGGAGATTCTTATGATCTAATCACTTGTTTCTGCATGAAGCCATTTGCTGGAAGACCAATGATTGAATGTTCCCAATGTTTAACATGGGTTCACCTCTCCTGTGCGAAAATCAGACGCAATAATATTCCCGAAGAGTTTATTTGTCAGCAGTGTAAAGAATCCCAGACAACTACCCGTCGGTCGCAGAGGATACGTGGAGAGAGAAGAATAAGCACGTAGTCAAACAGTACAGAATTGCTGTACAGTTGTACATATCTGCTCATCTGTAACTGTGCTGTTCGTTTAACATCTCATTGTTAATACATAAAGAACTGGCATTTGACATCATTTTAATATTTAATATCAGTTGCCTTTATCAGTTAGAGACAAACAACTATGTTCTTAATTAGAAACAAATGTATATAACTGTGACAGAAGTTAATGTCCCAAATGTGTAACCTATTTGTATATTTTAACTGAAAAATTTAAAACGTTTTGTCATAAATTGTTAAGATGCAAGAATACAACTTCTGTTGAAAGTCCACACTTCATTTTAAATTATAATTAATCAAAATATCAATATAAAACGATTTCTTCCATATCCAAATTTAATAGTTTTAATTACTTAATTTATATTTTGATATAAGAAAATTTTAATTTCATCTTTTGTAACAAAAGATAACGAAACGTAATTTTAAATATATTTTTTGAAAAAAAAAAATGTACGAGGAGTGCAATATTAAAGCTGCACTTTCTTCTAGACTTTGACTTCTTAGCATTTATAATATTTAATTTGTTATATAAAAAATACAAAACAATGAGACATTCTGTATATAAGTATCATAACAATTTCAGAGCATTGAAAGACGAAACAATTCTTTGCATTTAACAAAGTAGTATTCTGTTTTTGTATATATAAATATTGATATGTAGTTTATTTTTTTTGTGTCATTTGTTAAAATTTTTTAACACTTAAAATGTGTGAATGTTCAGAAAAAAATTACTATCCAAATAAGTTTAAACAGTATAAAACTCTAAAAAAAAAAAAAAAAAATCGCATCAGTTTTTATAATTTATAAACAGTATAAAACTCTAAAAAAAAAAACAAAAATTCGCATCAGTTTTTATAATTTATTTATTAAAAATTGAAAGAAATCATTTTTTTTTAATCATGTTTTTTGGAAACCTTTTAACTCAAAATCATTGAGGAACTGTACAGTTTGAAAGCTTAATTACTGATGCTGATTTGAAAAAAAAAAAACAATAATATTTCGACTTAAAAAGTGTGATTGATTGTATTTATGAAGAAATTCCTATAAAGATTAAAGTTAACTATAGTTATAAAAGCTTTTCTTAGTAATGTTAAAATTATTTGATGTAATTAGTAGAATTAGTTAAATAAATGATTATAAAAATACACAGTATTTATTTTTTGTATGGAATTTATATCCATCAGTTAAGAATCTTGCAAACTGAATCAACATGTTCGACAGCATATCCTGTTTAATTGTTATAAATTAGGATCAAAAATAATACAAATAAGTAATTTATACAGTTTTAATAATAATAATATCAATACATTTATATGTATATATAAATTCTTTAACTGCTCCTTTCTATAATATAATTAGTATTATTAAATTACAACTTATACTTTTATGATATCAATTTATTGCTAATTTTATATTGTTAATTTCTAATAAAAATTTCAAGCCTATTTTAATTTCTAATCCTGTATGATGACAATAATTTCTATTTACAAAAATTCATTTTTAAAATGAAATATTCTATTTAAAATTTTAATGTGAAGCTGCTTGCAATTCAGTAAAAACTTGTGTTTATAATTACAGAAAATATTTTGAACTATGTATTTAATAAAAAGTGTGTCAAAATAATTTTTAAGTTAAGCTATTAAACTGAAAAAATTTTTTGATAGAAATAATTTAGTGTGTCATGTATTAGTGGTGCCAATTTTGTCAAAAATAAAATTGTGTATTGATTTTTTATTACAAAAAAAAAAAACTTGATATTTTTTAATAATGAAGTATAGTTTAACAAAAATATGATTGAAATTTTAAACGGAAAATCGGAAATTTTGATTATGCACCATGATTGATATCGGTAGAGGGCGGCTGAGCGTAAGACATTGAGATAAACACGATACACACGGTATGCCTATTTAGTGATGTTAAATTGTTCAGTTGCGCGCATGACGTCACCCGAGTTACAAATTTGAAAAAGACACTGTATTTGCTTATAAGTCTTATCCGTTAGACGATTTTTGCGCGTTTTAACTATTTTATGGTGTGATTATTACAAAAATGATGAATTGGGCAGTGAGTGATTGTAATAACCATTATAGAAATACAGAAATAAAATCTGTTCCCTAATTTTAAAAGTTAAATTATAATTTATTACACTATCTGCATTTATAATACTAATATTGTATATTACAGTACATATATACAGTTGTAATATGCATGTTTGTATTAAATTGTATATTACAACAGTACATTACAAATTTTGGTAATACCTGTTTTATACTGTAATTTTTTTAATGTGTGTGCTTTTTACCTTTGTCTACAGAGATGATATTAGAAGTAAAACCTCTAACTGATGAATAAGAACTTTTCTGTATTGAAAGTAAAACCTGTAACTGATGAATAAGGACTTTTCTGTAATGTTCAAAATGTTTTGGTTGAATTGTTTATTGAAGATACTAATACTTTTTCGTATATTACAGTACATATATACAGTTGTAATATGCATGTTTGTATTAAATTGTATATTACAACAGTACATTACAAATTTTGTTTTCTACTTTTGTGCTGAAATTAATTTTATTAATCTTTTAACACTTCTACATATGTTTTTCACGTACAAATTTATGGTATATTTAACGAAATAATTACATAATATTTGCCATTTTTGAGCATATTCTTCTCTCCGAAACATTAATCTTACATCAGAGTAAAGAACTTTTTACTTTATTCTGATTTAAGTTTCCAGTAAATAAATTTTATTAAATTTTATTCTGCTTAACAAATTAGGGAAAATTCTTAACTTTAATTATAATTCAATTATCGAAATCATATTATTAAATTTAACATCGATCAACTTTCTTCTTTTTCGGGTTTGTAGAGTAAATTCGTTTGCACGACTATCACGATTGCAAAACATTCTTCAAATAAATCGTAAAATTAACAGAGTTGTTGTCAAACTCATAGACCTAATCGATTAAGATTAAAATACAAAAAATAATTATTTGAATATTTTCAAAAAACATTTTTTTTAATAATTATAGTGCAGATGCAACACGATATTCTGCCATTTTCTGAACAATACGACTGAAATTTTGCTATACTTCTTACTAGTGATTTACTGCTTCGATAAAGTATACTTGACACGTTTGGCCAATAATCAGCGTGATATACACAAATTACAACAGCTAAACATAATCAAAAACTCTTTAAATTAAAATATTCACTAAGAACATCACCCAAAAGACATCAACATTAGCATGGTAACTGTATATTTGTATTAATGCTATTCTCCTTTCTTATTATCAAATATAAAATACAATATTAAAGATTTAAATATACTTATTCTCTTTACTTCTTACACTTATTAGTGTTTATAATAAATCAGCAATTAATCAAGAATAATTTATAAATTTTTACTAAAAAAAAAAAACATGAAAATTTAATATACTTCCATATCAAACAGATCTAACTCACTAATGAATTTTAATATGTATCTGTTTGTTATCTAGAATATTCTGTGCTATTTTAAGTCCATAATTAGATATTTAAATTGCAATTAATAATTTATTTATTAACGAAATAAGAAAACAAACTTTTTAAATTGATATTTTTGTTCTTAAATTATTGGTTTCAATACTATAAACATTAATAAAAATTCGCACACGATAAAGAAAACGAAAATATATTTTTAATGTTAACAGAAAAGAGAAATGCTAATTTTCTTCTAAAGCAATCTCTCTTTGTAATTACGACTTTAAATAAAATCATAAAGGGGAGTAATTTACTTATTATAAAGTTTAGTTTAAGCAAAATAGTCTGATACATTATCATCATTTCTTTTAACTAAATTTAGCAGAGAAATAGCGTTAACAGAAATGTAACTATTAAATTATTTTGCTATTATTTTATACATTCAGATACAGTTAAGATAAATTTAATAAGATTCTATATATATATCTTGATTAAAATGGAGTAAAAATTTAAATATATTTATTAATTTTATATTGAGTTTTTTTAACTTATTTTTTCTCATTTTTTTATTCAATAAAATTTCAAGCTCATAAAATTATGGATATAAGGCTTGTTTTATGTATGTTTAGAAAATATCCCCATTTTTTTCTATATAATTAATAAAAAATGCAAGATTTTTATTAAATGTTAATGAAAATTATTATTTTTTCCTGTTTATGTTCAACATATAAATTATTTTCTACTAACAAATGACTTGTTTTTAGCTAGCTATAATTTTTCACGTACGTTTTAATTTTTGTAAACGGAACATTAATATTATGATTTAACATTTCTTTTTATTTATGCCGTATCATGCACCTAGATATATCTTGTATCAGCTCCTTCGTTAGAAGAGAGAACCAGCATTTTTTTAAAGAAGAAATCTTATTCCTTCCTGAAAGAGCAAGATTCCTTCTTATCTCTTCTGAGCAGGTAAGGAGAATCCTCCTGTTACTGAAATAGTATCAAAAGAAACTTTTCGCTTGATGCTGTACAACACAGAAGCAAGACTTAGTTTCAAGGTAATGTCAGTCTAGAACAATATTTCTTGAGGTAAGGATCTTTTTTTTGAAGCGAAGAGATTGGCTAAAATATATAACATATATATAAAAATCCAACATCCGAAGAGAACCAAAAAATGTAAATTTAGATAAAACACGCAATTTGAATATCTATGTTTATCTATTCAAAAAATATTTTTTAAATCATACACATAAATAAAGACATTACAAATAACTTTTTTTGTAGACCGAAAATATGCGTATAAAACTATAAATTAAATATAAATTAATTTCTTTAATTTCGTGCATTAGATGTATTTGTACGAAGTAATAAGATTTTCATCACGTTCAGACTTTCTTCTTCATTTTTTTCTCCTTCGGACGTGAGATGCTTGAGCAAACCGAAACAATTAGAAATTGCAGAGATTATAGCTAAATGTTAATTTAACATCTAGATGTTATTTCTAGCATAACGTTTGAGTTTTTCAATGATTTATATCCTAATTACCAAAAGATCGTGATGAGAATGACGATATCTTGTTACTTATTCTGTTCTTATTATATACCTATATATATGTTTTCGAAAAGTAGCAAAAATATATGCATATTTTATTTAAAAAAGAAAAGAAAATAATATATCGTTTCGTGGTACGTGAAAATCAACCTAGATTAATTTTTTAAAGTAAACAAAAATATTAAAATTAACTTTTGGAGCATCTCCCTTATGTGATTTCTTCTTTTTTCATTTTAATTCACGAAGAAAATTTGGTTTAGTGGAACTTTAATGAAACGGTATTCAGCGCTAATGAAATATTTACTGATAACACTTTACACAAAATTGTAAATTAATAACGCATTCTTAATTATAGATAAGCGTTCAATTATTATTATTTTCTCTATAGTTATTCATAAGAATTCGTGTTTTGGATTCAAGAGAATAATTTAAAAAAAATAAATCTTTTCTTTTTGTGGGGAAAAATGATTTATTCATATTTAAATAAATTTTTACAACTGAAAGTTTCATATTTTAGATGAGAAAATGAAGAATAAATATATATATATCTCTATCGAAAAATTTTTTATTCAAACTTATTGATCTCGTATTTTTCTTCAAATTCATAGTTTTCGAATTAATCAAAAGTTGAGAAAACCCATCCTCTTCTTTTTATTTTCGTATATATATATATTTATAATATTATTTCAACGTGAATTAAATGGTATTTTTAAAAAATTTATATTTGATAAATATGAAAACAAAAAAAAAAAAGATAAATTGCAATAGTATAAAATTTTGATTCCTGCGTTGCCAGTTGTGCAGAGAAAATATAATAATTGAAAACAGGAAAAAAGAAAAAAGTTATAAACTAAATAATGCAGAGTGGTATTTAAAATTATTATTATTATTATTTTTTTTTTTATCTGAACGAATTTAATGGTTGACATTTGTCGCCATTATAAGTCCACGACATGTTTGTTTAACAATGACGTCAGTGTCGAAGATCGACCTAGGCGTAACACGGTTGCTAGGTTACCGCATCCCTTCTAGTCGACTGCTTTATCTTTCCTGTAAACATCCGTGTCGCCTCAATCAATCAGTCGATTGCAAAATATGCTTATTCTGCGTACTCCTTTCTAGGATTGAGCACGAGTAATAAAATTTATCATCATCATTTTTTTTATTTTCGTTTCGTATCTCCAGATGAATGAAAACACGGATAAATCGAATATTATACAGAACTCTCGATTGTTTAAACCGTAATTTCCATTAACCATGATTCTGTCCGAAAGCCGAAAGTTAACGCAACAAATCGTGTATTCTATCTTTACTGTCGAAAAATAGAAGTGATAGCCCACTGTATCAGACATTGAAAGTACACAGCTGACATTTACGATTCGGGTTTCTTCGTGGTTTCTACCAAAGAAAAATATTGCCCATGTTATCTGTAAAAGCTCAGATTCACTCCACGGCCATTATAACTTTTATAATAATAGTCTAAATCGAATATTAAATAAATATGTATAATATTAATTAAGAAAATTTAATATAAATGCATTCGATATTTCGCTTAATTAAAATATCACTTTCGGTAAAAATAAATCTAATGAATGCTTAAAACTTCGAATCGATTTATTGTTACTCGTGAAAGAAATCGATACTTATACTCATAAAACTAATAATTTGAATCATTTTATAACAAATAAATTAAACTTTACTATAAATATATTTCGTCACAATTTTTTATTCTAGTTATGCAATTGAGTTATTGTATAACTTAGTTTTGATATTTGGGAAAAAAGTTATGTTAAAATAAATCAAAATTTTATTTCTATTTTTTAAAATTTATAAATGCAAATTTAAAAATTTTTTCAAGCTTATCAATAAGTGTGTAGGTACGATTATCGATTTCTGTAAATTAAAAAAAAAAGTGGAGAAAGTCTGTTATGAATGTTAATGCAGTTATTAGTGCAATAGAATAAAGAGTGAAAGAGATGAAGAGAGAAAAACGAAAGGTTTCTCCGAATAATATATACATAAAAAACAACATTAAAAGCAGAAATTTATTGATATAAAGTTCCATTTTTATTCACTTCTTTCATGCATATTGAAATTCGATAATATTTGAATTGTTAGCGAGAGAAGGAAAGGAAGTTAGGTAAATGGAAAGAAAACAAAATATTGTTTATTTTTCGTAGAGAAAAAATACGATTTTTTTCGAACAAAACCTTTTCCAACAAATAATTTTTGACCTTCTTTATAGAGAATGCTATATTCTATGTAACGAATATATTATTTAATGTGCTCAATATAAATTATTCGTATATTGTCTATACATATCATATTGAGAGAAACTGGAAATTAAGTGATTACATTAGAAGATAATCGAGAAAATTTATATCATTAATTTATAATCGATGCACTTATCATAAACAAAATTATCGACCTTCCATTACTGGTTAAAATCGGAAATGCAGAGTGAGAGAAATATTGGAAATTTCTAAAAATACCGATCTATCAAACGCACTGATTTTACCATTTTAATCTACGATAAAACGAGAGAGAGAATGAAAGAGTATTCGAACTTCAAAAGCTTTCCAAGTAATTAAGTTTCAAAGCGGGCATTAATTTGAAGATGAGACTCGAAGGGAAGGAAAAGTACTTACCGCAATGGATTTAGTCGTAGTGCTAATCACGAAACACAAAGTGAAGATCACGCTACATTGTTGGTCCAGCACACGTGGGCCCTTACACACACACTTTCACTACTACCTCAACCACTGATTGCTGCAGAACCGACTGAAAATCGCACGTGACCGTGTCGTTTACCCGTCGTCATGGAATCGAGTTCCATGACGTCATCGCGCAGTACCCCCGGAACAACCGCCACCTGGCAGCCGGAGTCGAAGTGAATCGATTTTAAGCAGTGGATACGGAAACTGAGAAGCGGTTGTGTGGGACCATTCGCCGCCACTAGATCATGAGGAGTGTTGGAGACGTCTCGTCTGGTCGCTTGGATGATGGAAGAAGCATGATTTATTTTGGAAATTGGAAAAAAATTGAAAACAGACGAAAAATAAAATTGATAAATATTGTAAAATCTTCAAAGAACAAAAATTAAAAACAGAAAAAAAGCAATAAAGTCCGAACCGACTTCGTTTACTCTCTGAGCCAATCTAATTTGCATTGTGTGCCATTTATGTGATGCGGCGGAGGATTAAAAGATGATAACATTAATCGTACCGTACTTATGACATATCTTGATAGAGAAAGAAGATTTAACCATTATCGAAAACGAGATTAGGTGACAGACTGATATCATTATGAACGATATCCATTTACTTAAAGAGATATTGACAGTCCTGATGCTGTTCATTTTTTTTAGATCTGAGATAAAACTTATCCCGTTTAGATAATTAGGATATAAAAAAACAAGTCGCCAAATCCATTAAGTGAAGATATAATCAAAAATTCTATTCAATACCGTAATGAAAGATTTCCTATTATGGATTCGTACCGTAGAATAAATGTATCTACATCTATAAGATTGCATTAATATCCTAAATATATTTAGTATATTAATACACGTTTGGCATCGTAAAACTTCCAATGCTAAAATAAGGAAAGAAAAGTTTGCATCAAAGATTTTTGCGTATTGTTTGTTGCAGTATGAAAAAATAATCAAGGATATTTTAATCATTATTTTATCGCGAATAATAAACTTGATTAACATCTATTACGATATGTATCACAAACAAAAAGCTATAAAAATAATCGTTATTTTATTACATTCCTTATCAATATGAACAAAATGATGCAAAGGGTAATGAAAACTGTTATGATCTCGTAATTATTATCCTATCAAAACTTTATTAATCTTCTGTATTTTTGGAAAAATCCTTACAGATATAAACAGTTTGTCGCACAAAATTTACGCAATAAATATTCTCGAAAGATATTTTTGAAGAAAATAACAGGAAAATCAGTGCCAAGCTTAAATGTTTCTCTCTTTTTTCCCTGTAATTTTGATTAAGCCGATTTGACTTTCTAGCTAATTTACTTAGCAATATTTAGAGAATTCATGAGTTGACAATTTGCACTATCCATTTTAATCATTTATTCGGCTACATAACAAGAAGACTGACTGTTCTATCGCTTCTTTTATTTGATATCCTTATCCCACTAATGACTAGTCACTCGAACTTTCATTAAGTGACGATGATGTTGGATATCCCAGAGGGAAATGAAGCGAATACCCTGGAGGATCTGTACGCATTCTGTTCACTTGTATCAAACGATAAATTGGTGACGGAAATCACAAAGAGGATTTGCTGTTTTACTTAAGGGCATTTAAATATGATATTAATATTCTTTCACGTGTGTTTACGTATATCCATAAAAATATGTCTGAAAATAAAGAAAAGAAAAAACGCAATTGGTTTTATCTTCTTCCTTTATGAATATTTATCTGAAAGTCCTTCTTTTTCAAAGTAAAAATTCTTAATGATATTTACACCCGAGAAGACAATAACTGATTGGTGAAACTTACTTGGAAAAAATATTTTTCCCATTATAAAACAGTCGGTAAAAATGAAAGGCAAACAGAAAATAAATTGATTAGAACATGTATTTCTATGCAAATACAATTAGCAAGTTTAATTAAACATTGCTACAGCAAATAACAATTTATCGGGAAAATAATCTTAATTTTAATAACTTTAATAGATCATAAAAATCTAAAAAAGGTGTGTTTTTTTTTAAATCTGGACTCGTATAAGAGAAATTTTCGTGCCTAACGAAACGATATTTCGAATGACAGCAAGTGTACAAATGAAGGAAATTTGAAACATTCTTTGGACTACAAAAATATATCGATTAACAAGTTCTGTATATTCGAATAAGATTGGAGATGTAACCATGTAAGCTTAACACTTCACAACTCGTTAATGTTACACGTGACTTCGTGTCTAGAAACATTCAAGTTTACAACCGAATTTTAAAGCACAACAAGCTATATAAAGTGTAAGTTATACATTCTCTTCTGCATCTATCTACAAACTTGAAAGGACTTTACAGCGTACGAAATTAAAGAGAGCAGATAAGACATCACTCAGTGGCAGTAGCTATATGGGAACACTTTATATATACATACATACATACACTCACACACACACATATATATATATATATATATATAACATTCAGTTTTATTGCGAAATGTTCTAAAATTTTAATTTTATTATTAATTTTTATTCTTCTATTAATATATATATATATATATATACTACATTCAGTTTTATTGCGAAAGACGGATAAAAAATACATTTCCGAAAATTTGAAAAATTTATAAAGGATAGATATAAAAATGATTAAAGTTTTAAGAATACTCTCAACAATTTTTATTACTAGTATGGCGATAAACATTTTAATTTTTTTTTTACATTTTATTATTACTAATATGGAATTGTTTTATTTATAATATATATTTATACAACTTATAATCCTTTTTTGTCTTCCAAAACATCTGGAAACTTTTGGTTCTTTGAAGGTAGTCAAAATTTTGTGGTCAATATGGGAGTCATATTATCTGCAGTTTATGAGTAACTTGAGATGATAGTCTAATAAAATATACTTATTGTCAATTGTTGGGAGGAAGGACTATTTTCTTCATTTTATCTTCTTTAGTACAGGTTAAATTATTATCTTCAATCCAATTCAAAGCCACCAAGACAAGAGCAGAGGAAACAGTGTTCCAGACTGATTGTATCACGACTTAATAAGTTGTGCCATAGTCACACCTCAAAACACTTTGTCACATTGATCAAGAATGGTATAATCAAAGACGAGTCATTTGAAGTAAAGTTTGGTTAATTTCTAAGGCACACAGAGCCAGCTAAAAGGGCATCTTGAACATAAGTTAGTAATTGGAGATCTCCTACAGTAGTAAGAATGTCTGCAAGATTTAGATATTTATTTCTATAAGGATCTAGTTGATAGAAGTCCACTTTAACGTCTTACAAAGACTGTTCTTAAATGGATGCAGTTAAATTTGATAAGCTAATGAGAGCTAACAAAAGTGCACACAAATATTTGGATCTGAATGCAGTTTAAAATCATCAAGCTTGGCTCTAAGCTTAAAGAAATTTCTTCTAGCATCTAAAAGAGTGAATAAGAAGCATCTGTATTTTACCTCAATAAGCATCCTAGGACTTTTTACTGGGAGTGTTATGTAGTGCTATTTTATGTGTTTACTGTTAATTTTTATATTTATTTATATATATTTATTTTAATGTAATCTTAATATAATAATATTGTATTGTAGATTGCTTGGTTTTGTACTTTTTATACTCTTGTATACTCTTAATACTATTAGAATTAATTGTTTAATCATTTTTAAGGAATTCATAATGCAAAATTCTTCTGCAATCCCACTAATAATAAAGGACAAACTTAATTTGTTGCAATTTAAATTTTGCTATTGATAATGATGCTTCACCCTTAGCAGAGCATTGTCTTTTTCATAAAATATTACTATATAATACCCACTTTTCATCACAAGATACTATTTGTTTTAATATGATAAATATAATAGTAAAGTGTAACAAACATTGCATCTGTCAAACAAATTTTTTTTTATAGTTCATATGGTACTCAAACATCTAATTTGGAAAATCATTTTAAGCTTTTGCAAATGATCTAAAATTGTTGAATGATCAATATCAAATCTTTCTGTAATTTCTCAGAATCTTAGCTATAGATTTTCTGTCAGTATTTGAATTATAATATTGCCATCAACTATTTGATGGTCTGCTAGAATGGGATTTATGATTTAAATCAAAACCATTAGAAACAAAAAATTCTTAAACAACTATTTGCATATGCTATTTTGCCATCGCATTACTTTCAAACATGTCACAAATATTTTTTGAACAAATAACATTTATATCACTTAAATTCATAGAGCATAATTTATTGAAAACATATTTATCATCATATTACATATTATCACAAGACATAATTTCTCTTTTAAAGGATTAGTTTTACACTATTGAATTCTATCAGATTATGCATATATATTCTCTAGACAGTGTTGTGCATTTGCAATAATCACTAAATAAATTTATAAATAATAATAATGCCTAATATCTAGCTTTAATTCTTATTTCAAAAATGAGATTATTTTTTCACCAACTCAATATTATTCTAAAATGGATAGATATTCTCAATTAACAAAATTATTACTACTAATTAAATAATAAAGCAAAATTTATATTGCAAAATTCCAGTTATATTCCAATTAATTATATGATTCATATGCCATGTTACTTATTTTTATTTAGATGGACATCAAAAATAGACTTCTTGATGTAATTAAATTAGACAATTTTTGAAAATTATTTTTGTAATTTATATATAAAATTTTAATTTAAAAAATATATTTGAAAAAAAAAATATTTATCATTCTTCTTCTTATGCTTCTAAATAAACAATCTAAACATTTGATAAACAAAAGGTTTTGTTAAGTTTAATTGTATGAATAAAATACTGTATATGATCAAAAATTGAAATAATCTGTACATTAGATATATAGGATAATATATAGGATAAAGGTTTGGCATAATCATCATTTTCATATCTTATTTCTCTCATTAATATTCACAGGTAAATTTTCCAAAAGTCTTTCTGAATCAGCAGAGGAATATCAATCAAGACAAATAAAAAGGAAGTTTGATGAAGTTACTGTCATTACAGGTGAAGAAGATGAATCTAATGTATTACAGGTTAGTGGAATTTAAAAATAATAATTTAGATACAATAAGAATGCTGTTTAAATAGTTGTCAAATAACCAAACTGAAAAGTTAATATTGTTAGAATTTCAGAATATCCACAACACCCTATAACTATTATTAATTTTAAAATAGAAGTGAAAAGGATAAAATATCATAAACCATAACTAAAATCTGAACAGTTTTTAAACTAAAAGACTAAATAATTTCAATATCTGTTCTCAATCTTTTATTAACATAGGTTTTTTTATCAAACAATCTTCTTGTTATAGCTGTAGTTCAGAATTTTATATGCTTTTGCCCATTGCAATTTGATCCAGGAAACTCTTACTATAAAACACCAATCCAACAAAATAGTCTTCACTCACTCTTGTCTTTTTGTTTTTTTTTTTTTTTTAAATTATATCTTATTGTTCAGAAAATAAATCTATACATTCACTTGAGTCTGAAGTATATAATATTTATCATGTTTTAAAATAAAAATGATAAGTAGAAATATCAAATTCAAAATAGAATTAAAGAACAAAAGTTTTTTTATCAGCAGAAAGTAGTATATTAATAAACTCAAATATAGAATAGCATTAATGAAATTGGAGCAAGTTATTACATTGACAAAACAATTTACCGTATTTGCTGGCGTATAAGACGCACCCTCTTTTTTATACACATTTTTGAAGGATAAAACTTTATTACTGATCATTATAATGAATTTACAGTATTTTAAATATAAAGTAATACAAACAGCAAATACTTTCTGCAAATACCCAATCTATCTATTCAGTTTTATTGCGAAAGACGGATAAAAAATACATTTCCGAAAATTTGAAAAATTTATAAAGGATAGATATAAAAATGATTAAAGTTTTAAGAATACTCTCAACAATTTTTATTACTAGTATGGCGATAAACATTTTAATTTTTTTTTTACATTTTATTATTACTAATATGGAATTGTTTTATTTATAATATATATTTATACAACTTATAATTTAAAATATTATACACCCTTTTTAACGTTTCAACAAAAGAGAAAACCCCAAAACTGTAAAATCTCGATTATCCGGATTAACTAGGATCGATAATTTTTTTTATTTATAAAAATCGATTCGCTGTTTACAGTGGAAATTTATATCCTTAAGGTTAAACAAGAGAAAATAAAATAACAAAATTAAAAAAATAGAAGGTTATCGAAGCTTTAATGATGCTTTATTAAGAAAAATATAGGCTAGGCAGTTTTTTAACAAAGCTAAGAGGACTGGTGATTGGGACGCATATAGGAGTGCTTTCACCAGTTACAATAAGGCCGTTAGAAAGGCTAAAAGGTCTTCCTGGAAACGGTACTGTCAGGGAATTGAGGATATAGCTGAGGTATCCAGACTTGTGAAGATAATGTCTAATGGGGATTACTGCAGGGTTGGGTCTCTTAAGCTGCCTAGTGGCAGTATGACCAGTACTTGCAGGGACTCTTTAAAGGAACTTTTTTGGGTACACTTTCCTGAGTCTACTTTGATTGAGGACTCATCCTCCTTGCAGGTCCAGTCTGACCTTGATGGGTATGATTATCATGCCTTGAGGAAGGATTGGGATCTTGTGAGGGGGATGATTAACCAATCTAACATTAGATGGGCTATCATTGTTTTTAAGCCTTTTAATTCAGTGGGACCAGATGGCATTTTGCCGGTGTTTTTACAACAGGGCATTGATGTCCTGGTTTCCCCTCTTTGCTGTGTCTTTTGGGCCTGTGTGGCTCTTTGGCTACATTCCATGGTCCTGGAGGCAGGTGAGGGTTTCCTTTATTGATTTCATGTTCCATTGTCCTGGAGGCAGGTGAGGGTATCTTTTATACCTAAACCTGGGCGTAATCCATGGTCCTGGAGACAGGTGAGGGTATCTTTTATACCTAAACCCGGGCAGTTCTGGAGGCAGGTGAGGGTATCTTTTATACCTAAACCCGGACATAATTCTTACACTGAGGTTAAGTCTTATTGTCCAATCAGTCTGATGTCCTTTTTGTTGAAGACATTGGAGAGGTTGGTGGATAGGTTTATTAGGGATGGGGGCTTGGTTAGGATCCCCCTTTGTCGCAGCCAATTTGCCTATCAATCTGGCAAATCGACTGAGCATGCTCTTCATGAGGTCGCTTCGCTCATTGAGAGGGCTATTGGATACAAGGAAATTGCTCTTGGCGCTTTCCTTGATATCCAAGGGGCTTTTGACTCTACTTCTTTTGAGCAAATAAGCCTTGCTGCTATTAGGCATGGAGTCAGCTCAACAATTGTTCGCTGGATTGGCTCCATGCTGAGGCATAGAGTTGTTT
>AYEL01085918.1:0-72659 GCA_000484575.1 Olivierus martensii
TTTTTTTTTTTTTTTAAATATTTAATCCTATTTCAACCATTTAATATCACAGTATCAACTGCATATTTCTCATTGATTACATTCATTCCAAATTAAATTTTTTAATGGCAAATACATTTTTTTAATTGTTATTCTATTAATGTTAGTATTTGACAAGATAATAATTATCTATCTTTATAAAAATATGCAATAAAAATTGTATATTAATAATACTGATTTTTATTTTTATTTATTTCCTCTTCATATATGAAGAATATTAAGATGGTGGCATTGATAAATCTTGTATAAATTATAGGGATATTCATAGAAGTAACTTTGAGAAACACTGATATAGAGCAAAGATTAATCAAAAACAACAAATATAATGTGTTTTCAAACCACACTAAAATTTTTTTTATAAAAAATACTATATTTAAAATAACAAATATAAATAATAAAATTAATAAGGATGAATGAACATTAAAATAATGAAACCATCTTTAAAAACAGAATGAAATCATGAGATTAAAAACAGAAGAATTCTGTTTTTAATCTCACATTTTAAAGAGCAGTAGTAGCTCAGATATTTATGCTATATTTTTACAGAAGAATTCTGTTTTTAATCTCACATTTTAAAGAGCAGTAGTAGCTCAGATATTTATTGAAAAGTAAATCTTATGTAAATATTAATGATATCCCTGCCTTATACTGTACTAGTGTATCACAAAGATACAATAATAAAAATAGCTGTATTAAAGAATAAGCATATAAATTTAGTTAATTTTTATAATAATGTGCTAAATCACTATTAGGATATCGTTAAAGCTGTCACTTTTAGAGTCCATCCAAGACTGATCAACACCCTTGATGGATCAACTGGAAGGATGAAGAATGGAGTTTAAAGGCTCTAACAGACCATTTGAAAAATTAGAGGCATGGGATCTGGAATTGAACCTGGATTCCCCAAGGTTATAGGTAATGGCTTTATCACCCCCTCTTTAATCCCAACTCCATGTCCTTGTCACAGTGAGGACAATAGGGATGGGGGATCTCGGTTTTGAGTTCCTTCTGGCTAGAAGATCTCTGATTCTACCCAAATCAAAGTGTGAGGTATTATGCTGATGATTGAGTGATACTAGGATTGTGAAACATGCAATATTATGAATGATCCCTTCAAAGCAAAAGCAAAACATCACACCTTGTTTTGGGTAGCCTTATAACTTATTGTATTGGAAGATAATCTTTAGTTTCTTCTTCCAATAGCAGTTTTGTAGTTTTTCTTCTTTCAGTTTTTTAGACTTGTATGGTACTTAAAAACAAATCTCTGGATGGTAATTTTGAATGATCCACCTTTTTAAGCTAAAACAAAAGTAGTGATACCAGAAGCTTTCAGCTATTGGGACATATTTCTCAATTAGTTTACTATGGGCCCTCTTGCTGGCATTTCTGATGCCAGTAAAAGAACTATATCTGTAGATTCTATTCTTCCTTTTGGGGATATAGACCTATAAAGTTATACTCTACTGAGGTAGATCTGGGGTCCTTTAATGAACTTTGTTTCCAATACTGAGCCTGTATAACTGATATTTACAGTGATTTTTCCTACAAAGGAACAATCTGATTAGATTTGTTGGCAGTAGCTGGGATTTTGAGAATGCTACTGGGCTTTCAGATATACCACTTAGGGCATTCCCTCATAAGTCAGAAATCCCTTGTATTTTATTTTTAGTTAATAAAATTTATCTTAATCATCTTATATTAAATCACCAAACCCTAGCAGTCAAACATTTTTCACATACACCTTCCTCAGCTTCTAATATATATATATTAATAAATTACATAAGAACAAAGGAACTAAAATACAAAATAAATTTTATTTATCTGTTTACCTTACAGATTAGTTCCCTAGTTCTTATGTAATGGCATTCAATATATATTAGAAGTTGAAGAAAGAACTAAGTGCATTGAAAACTTACTATAAATAAAGTATTTGATAATTAATAATTGTGCTTGTCTGACAACTTTTAATGATTAATATATTATAAATTTACCTTTATTATAAGGACTATTTATCCAGAGTTCAACTTGATTAATAACTTGTAAATTAATTATAGGTTCAAACTTTCTAGCAAAGAAAAATGGACGGTCCTCTGTGGACTAAAACAAAATAAAATTTAAGTATACATATTTTGTTTAGCATAATACTCTGAAAAATTTAGTTACCTGAAGTCTAGGCCAATCTTCTGGTTTGAAATCATTAGGAGAACAACCACACCAATCTACTATATGTTTATACTGGCATTTACATCCTTGTTTTCGTTTCCAATTAGTTACATGTAAATTATTATCTATTACTGTATCGCAGTAAATACTATTCTGGATGATAGTATGAAAGAAAGACTGAAAATTTAAAAATTTATAATTAATATATATTTAAAAAATAAATTTTAAAAAATATATATACAAATATAAAAAATATATAAATTTTAGAAACATTTTAAACTTTTCAATAGAATAATTATTAAAATTCCTAAAATAAATACAAAAATATTTATATATGATATGTAACCTAATTATATATTCCAATGTTAAGTATTATCTATTTCAATTTATAAATAAAAATTAAGCAAACACATTAAGTAGTTAATTGTATTTACTTTCCGATGACGAAGTCAGTCCGTTAATCCAGTAAATAAATTTAATCCAGAGAAAACTTGAGATAATCTAAAGCAAATATAAAAATTTCAGTCAGGAAGTATTAGGGAAGTTTTGGAAATTTAAAATATTTCTCGGAATAATGCGCGTAGCATCTCTGAGAGTAAACAGTAAAGCTCCGGTTAAATACAAACGATCACATTTTCAAAGGTGAATAAGCAGAGCAACGTGTAATGAAGTATAGGAACTACTAGATACGACCATCGGAAACCAATATTGTAGATCCGTAAACGCTAGGCAGATAATAGAAGTTACTGTTACGTCAATAGGAAGCGTTAACGCGCACCTAACAGCTACAGCGGAACGTTAATACATTGCAGCTGCTGCTATTGAGATAAAGAGAAATTTCTCATCAGACGAGTCAAAGCTTATGTTACTGGATAAGCTGTTTCCAAAATGTGTAATGTGTCAGTAATTCCATTTTTATAAATGTGAAATATTTCAATTCTTTTTTATATTATTCATGCAAAACTTTTAAACATTCTTTTTTAAATAACCATAAAATTTCTTTAGAAAAAGTTAAATTATCTCTATATTGCTCTTTTCATGCATTCTTTTTAAAATTTTCATCAATTTTAACGAATAATTATAAATCTATATCAATATTATTTTATATATATGATTTATGCAGTTGAAGTTCTTATTCAAACTTATTTTATTTACAATAAAAATATATTTATGTTATTTTTGTATAAAGTGAATTATTGTTTACATACTTATTATTTTGTAAATAAATTATGTGGCCAAATAATTAAATTATTTTTTCTCTCTCATGCATATATATATATTCTACAAAAACTGAATATTTTATGGTTACCATCAAAGATAAGCTGCTTAAAATTTATTTTATATACTGTTTATAAATATGAAATCGTATTTTCTCTAGTCAGTTTGTTTTAAGAAGGAAATTCTACAAATTATTTGTATTGTTAGTATAATTTTAAAACATTTATTATATTGCAAGAAAAGAAATTCTGTATAATTGCAATTATACATAAAAATAAATATAATTAAAACGAGAAAGTAATCTATCTTATGGAATGGATTATCTTTGAAATGTTAATGCTTCTTGGAGTTTTAGTATTTTTCCTATAAAAATGGATTTTTTATGGTTATTTTATATCAGTGGAACCAAATCCTTTTCCAAGACACTCAATCGATTGGAATGACAGGCAACGTGTGAGTTGACAAGGATTGTTGAACAAGTGTCCAGAGAGGTTTTCGTTGTTGCGCTTCCAACTTGTCAAGCGGCAATGGTCTCAGAAGAACACTACAGCTAAGAAAAGAAACTCCGTTTTGTGTATATGTGCTAGTCTTATAATTTTCTGAGTGCCAAACTATAAACTTTCCTTATATAAGAAGTTTTCTCTCGGTTTTCTTTTTATTAAAAACATATCTTTAAACACTCATGTTAATTTATTGTAAAAAAAAAATTAGCCATCGAAACTGTGTGTCATGTTAATCGATGAATAATTTTTTATATTAAAAACATAAAAAAACAAGTTGAAAGATTATCTAGTGTTTGAATGAAAAGAAAGAAGATCAATTATAAAACCAAAAATGGCATAATTTAAATCAATACTTTTCTCGCTAAACCGAAATTAAATTTAAACTTCTTTACCACTCAGATAATAGCAATGGCTACTGAAATTCAACTAAATTACTTGAATGCCGTGCATTATCTTAAATCGATTGACACACCTGCAATTTTTAAAGCCTTATGCATTGTAGGACAGGTGTGCTGATAACCTATAGAAAAGTCTCTAACGTATAATATCGATTTATTGAATATCAATATGCTCAATGTAATTAGGAGTGATATTGCCCGAAAAGAGGAAAAAAATAAATAAAAAAATCTATTCAAATAAAATGTGGAATAATTTCATCTTGGTTACTTTTAGTCAATTTAACACTAAGAATAAAATTCTTCAAATAAAAATCACAGTAAACAGAGCTTTGATCTCGTTTAGAAGTTAGTTCTCAATTAAAGATCATGAGTGAGATCACTTTAACTTTTTTTTGCTTTTTTAGTATTCGCATTTTTTTAATTCATAATTAAAACTTAATCTAATAGTTGAAGAAATAAGAAAAAAAAACCGTCATAATGTTAATTCAAACAGTTAATATGTTTAAAAATAAGAGAGTTTTCAAAAATTTAGTTTTTAATAATTAAAATAATTAAAAATTATCAGGCATTTTTATAAATATAGTATTTAATTAATTATAAAATAATTATTAAAAGTTAATGATCGAAGACATCAATTATTAGATGAAGTTGAATCACAAATGTTTAATTCCAAAATTAGCGAAGTTGAAACTTAAATGAAAAAAGAAAAATCATTTTTGCAAAGTGCTGAGTGTGGAAAATATGAAGTTTCTGTTCAATCTTTAATAAAAAAATTAAATATCTTAGAAAGAAGCATTGAAAACTTCTATAATAATGTTATAAAATTAATAAAGTTAACACAAGGTTTAATCGAATGAGATCACTTTGATAGTGAAAACATAAACATAAACAAAAGCTAGTTACCAAAAACTCTTCCAGAAAAATAAAAATCAAAGTTTGCAAGAAAAGTAGAAGTTTAAAGTTTCTTTTTTTCATATATAAAAAGATGTCAAATGTAATTGTGAAAATTATAGTAAAATTATTAAAAAGATTAAAATATTAATTCAACGTTATAAAAAATTTTTAACAAACTTGGATTCAAATGAAGACAGAGAAGCATCTATAAAATAAACTTAGCTCTTAAATGAAAGTATTTATAATAGGGATACAAATATCAACATCAAACTTTAATCAATTGAAACTAATTTTCAAAGTTAAACAATATTGATAATCATGAGATACAAAAATAATATAAAACAAGTTATCTTTAATCTAAGAGTACTGTTTTCTATCATTGATATCGATGCTTAATTCTGTTAAAGTTCGAGACATAAAAAAGTTAGTCTCAACAGTTTGAACTTTGAGGTTGTGTTTAAGTTCTTAAAGTCATAATAGAAATATTATGCTGTTCAAGGTACACACTACCATTTTTCTAAACGTTTCTTTTTCTTTATTTCATGTATTGTGCAAGGAACATTTTTCTGTTAGTGTATTAAATTTTATGCAAATTTAATTGTTACATTTTTATAATAATTATTAAGATCTTTTATTTTTTTTTTCTCTTTGCATTTAATTTGAATAAACGAAGTCAAAAACTAATGTAAATTGAAATCGGAACTTCAAACGCAAATAAATTTTTTTGAAGAGGAAAATTTACATCAAAATTAATTTTATAAAATATCAAGAAAAGTGAATTTTTTGGTGGCTTCCGTTCCCGTTTCTTTATCGTTTTTAACGGATACAGACTTCATTTAATCAAGACGGGCGAATTTTTTTTTCTTCTCTTGTATATATACTAAAAACATTTTTATAAAGGAATTTCTTAATGACTCTCCATTGTAAAGAAAAAAAACAATGTAAGCTGAAAAACTACTTTGAAAAATGAATACAGGAACTCAAATTAAATGAAAATTTATTGATTCGTTTTATTCAAAAATGAAAATCTTAATAAAAATCATGTTTTGAGTATTCAAAATGATATAATGTCATTAAGGTTTCAACAATGTAAGATATTTTGCTAATATTTTTCTTTAAAAAATAACAATAATAACGTGAACAATAATTTAATAGACGTTAGTTTAATAATTAAAAATTAATTGTAATTACTGAAGTGAGAATAATAATTTTTTGCATAATTAATATCTAGTACAAAGCATAAAAAATTATTTTTAATAATGTTTGTATGTTTTTCATTTATTTTTTCAAATTTTCATTAAATAAAACAAATGTTGATTGAATTGAAATATCATTTCAAAATTGAAAAAAATACAATATTTATATTTACTTAGAAACAAACTGAATAAAATCTCAATGAAATAATCTTGTTTATTTTGATATATTTAATGCATTTAATTAAATTAATTTATCAGTAATAATCTTTTAATTTTTTATGTAATGTTGTATGAAAATTCGCTTTCATTATATAAATGAAATTAATAAAAATAATGTAACAATGCAGCGCGTTCACACATATTGATGAAAAGTTATCATCATTGTTACGTCACATCTCTTTTTTTGGGTCAAATGACATAATAATATACACACGGAAGGAGAAATGCTCAAAATTTTATTTATATCCAGGATTGTTATAACAATTCGATTTCATAGTGAATTTGACTAGAGATTAATGTGTAGAACTCTCACATTAAATTAATGTGAAGAACTCCCACAACAATGAAATTTAATTCCTTAAAATTTGTCATCAGAAGTTGAATTATTTAATGTAGAGAATGCTAAAATGGAAATGATGCTAATAAGTACCTTTTGCAAATAATGAGAATAATACGATTTGAATTATTTAAAAGTTAATTATATCGACAGTATCACATAATGTGTTATGATGAGTAGATCTACAGGGAAAAATTTTTAAATGGTTAATACATAAAATATAGCTAAGACTTTATCAAAATATATCATTTAAACGAAACAAAAATTGTTAAAATGAAACCAAATATTACTTTTAAAATACTGTATTTAAAATTATAAGATTGTTGCATTCGTAATATTATTAATTTTCAACCTATTTTATCTATAGATTTGTAAATAATTTTAAATAAATATCAGTTTATTCATTTTTTATTTATTAACTATTCTTTTTATCGATGGACAACGTTTATAGTTTATCTTTGGTATTATCTCAAAACATTGCATCAAATTATAAAAGCATCAGATTTGAAGACGAACCCTCAGGAATATATTCATTTAAAGAAGGCAAAAATTTTAATCAGTTGCACCATACTAAGAAAATTCTTCAACGCAGACATTATATAACAAAATCCCATTTCTTACAGGAACACATTGATTCATTGCGTGCCTATTCCAGCGCGCAAGTTGATGGTTGATGTTATCTCTGCATTTCGTTACCCATAATAAAATTATTTTCATTTTTGCATAAATTTAAATATAACTTATGCTGAAACGTCACTAGAAATATAAAAAGAGCAGATGAAAACTTGAATATAATTTTTACTATTAATTATTTAATTTAAAATAACCACTTTTAATTAAATACTTAATTTTTATTGCATTTAGCGCTTTTTTTTTACGTCGATAAAATTTAATTTCTAACTAAATTTATTGCCTAAATCGCTGTAAGGCTCCCATTTGTCTGTGAAAAACTGATTTTGCAGACAAGAAGTTACCTTTAGGCCATTAGTACGACTATTAAAAAAGAATCCAAGCATGTTCAATTTGGTACTACGTCGCGCGCGACGAGAGCGATTCGCGTCGCCGCGCGCGACGTCAATACATTTATCACTTATTTTTAGTTCTTAAAAAAAAAAAATCTAATATATTCTAAAAATTATCGAATAAATTTAGAGATAGCAATTATTATTATATCCAAGTTTTAAGTAAATTGGAAAGATATTTTTAGAGTTACGGTTAAACATAAGTTTTGGAAAATTAATGATTAATCATTTAGCAATCTTCTAAGAAGATGAAAGTAAAAATAAATTTTTGTGAAAGCCACGTAGTTTAAACTAGAAAATATTGCAGAGAAACTTCCATTAATACCTTAAATATTTAAAAACCAAACAATAGAGATGGATATGGTTTTCAGATTTCATTGAATACGAAAAATAGAAAAAGAAATTCTAAAAAAAAATAATTAAATATTTAATTCAAACAATCAAACAAATATGTTTATTCCATTTCACAATACTCAAATAATTTTAAAAATTAAAAACAATTAACTAAAAAGATATCTAAAGTTTTATAAATATTTTTAAAGAATTTTCGAAAGAATAGCAATAAATAGAAAAACACCGTTATAAAATAATCAAAATACCTAGCATCATATAAATTTTTAATGTCGTCAATCTTTTAATACAATTTAAATTAAATTTTAAAAAGTTTAACTGATTAAAAGACATTTTCCTTTTTATAACATGCTCAATGCTATAAACATTTGTAATAAATCAAATGTTAAAAAAAAAGTTATTAAATTTCGCGTAATCCTCGGATGGCCTATATATTTATATAGCACGAAAATTAATTAATTAAAGACAATTAATTAATTTCCGAAACGACTTTGTTATTTGAATAAATCGGTAGATGAAGAGCCAGTTAAGTGTGTGTGTGTCCATTGTTTAGAACTGAAAGAGTTTTATTAAACGAGAAAAGAAGTTAAGTACTTTTTAATGAAATAATGCATCGTTTAAAAGAAAATAAATAATATTTAATACAAACTCTTAAATGAAGTTTAATGGACTGTCTTTAAATATCCAGTTTATAATTCATTTGATACAATTTAAGCATTATTTATTCTATTAAGAATCCATTTGTATGAGGACGGTTTTTAAATGTGATAATCGTTGACCAAAGTTAAAAAATAAATAAAAATATAGTATAATTATATCAGTAGATATTGAATAAAATTAATAAATATTAAATAAAGCTTTATTATAATTTTATATTATAATTTTACAATCTGGAATATATACTTGTTATTTAGTGCAAGCATTAAAGTACCGTATAAATAAATGATGGAAGTGATTCTATAGAAAACTTTATGAATAAATTATGTTGGAAACGTTCAGTCAAGATTAGAATGTAAAAACTCGATATATATGTAATAACTTGAAAAATAAAACCGTTTGAAGTTACACCATCCCTATTTAAATCAAACGTGCTATAGCTGGTTATACGCAAAAATACGAGTTTATTGCAAAAATCCGTGCAAAATTAATTATTAAATGTGGATATGCAATACATTACATATAATATAATGTATTCATTATATTATACACTCCAACATATCTTATATTGTATTTTTTAGCATTTAAGATTTTAAATTCATTAAAAAATAATAAATAAAACTCATGTTATAATGTTAACATTTTATGTAGTGCTATAATTTATAATTAATAAATTAATTAAAGATTTTATTTGAACTTATGTTAAATAATTTGTAGTTTAAATCTGTTGTAGTTCGATGATATAATTCATGTATGTTTATAATAATTAATGCTCTTAGAATATGGGGAGGGAAAAAATTAATGTTTCTCTATTAATAAAGTGAGTGAAAGTTAAAATTTTGAATGAGAACAGCAATATTTATTTAGTTCGATTATTAATTAATTAATTATGTAATTAATCATTACAGGAATGGTAACGTAATTAGAGGGAAACTTTTGTTCTTCGAATATATCGGAATTTTAGAGATATTGTTGAGTTTATCTATCGAATATATCTTTAGCTCATCGACTATCGACAAAAAATCCCATGGGAGTGATGATGAGACAGAAAAAGAAAGGGATAAAAATAAGTATAAAAAGTCTTTGTCATCAGGATAGGACAGGCGGGTGGGATGGGATTAAAGAAAGTTTTCTCATTAAACACTCCAAATGAAGTGGCAAAGGCAATTATTTCTCCTTTGTGTCAGCCTGGAGGCAGTGGCTAAACCAGCTGCTTCAAATCACGCCCCAAGTGCCACACATCGGTGCGATCAACCAAACAAAATGAAAAGGGCAAAGAAATTCTCAAAATTTTCAAATTCAATGCAATTTATAACCCAAAGGCTCATTACTAACCCGATCTCACCTTATCATCATATACGATCTGCATGCAAGAGAAAGCAAAGCAGAGTTTTTGATTTTGTTAATGAGACGTTAAATGTTAATTTGCATCGTATGCATAATACGAAAAGCACGATTACAGACTATTGCACATATTTAACCAATAAAACTTTCTACGAGATTTTTAGTCAAAAATTAAATATCTTAACGGTACAATTCTAGCAATAATACATAAAAATCTAAAAATAGATAATAGTTCTTTAATTTATTACAGAAAAAATAAAAGAATTCACTTTGTTTTTGATAGATAAAAATTAAATTCTACTAAACAGGAAATTAATTCGAGTTAAAATAATTTATTTAAATATTTACAAAGCAGAATTGATTTGTTCATTGACAGCTTGGTTAAATGGAAATTTAAATAATCCAGAATTACACAGTTAAGATTATAATTAACATTAATTATAATAATAGAAGTATAAAAAAAATAATTTATTTCGAATATAATTGTTATAATTGCGTAAACTATGTAAATAATAATATTTTTATTTAAATCTATCGTTATTTGACAATTTCAATCCAAGTTTGAATCGAGAATTTAATCAAAACTGTATGTATTGATATATAATTAATTAAAACAAATAAAATTCATCCATACTATGTAGCTAAAAGTAGCAATTGAAAATTTAAATAGGAAAAAAATGATAGATTTATTTTTATAACAATCAAAATATTTCAATTTTTAAATAAAAATTGAAATTTCCAAAATTTGCAATATTTATATGCTCATCCAAATAGAAAATAAGTATGAAAATTGAATTTTCTATACGCATTACCTGGAGCATTTATAAAAGATCGTATATAAAAATATTCAAATTTACTCGAATAATAAATCCGACATGGCATATATATAGTGTCAGAATTTCTTAAACGTTAATTAATACGGCAATGTAAACAAAATTTAATAACAAAATAATTTCTAATTAAGAAAACAACTTATTTAGAATATATAAACTGAATAAATGAGTATCTCCTTTACTATTAAGCTTGGGAAAAAGTTCAGAAAATGACTTTGTACATAATTTTAAGTGGAATGTAAACAAAATTTAATAACAAAATAATTTCTAATTAAGAAAATAACTTATTTAGAATATATAAACTGAATAAATGAGTATATCCTTTACTATTAAGCTTGGGAAAAAGTTCAGAAAATGACTTTGTACATAATTTTAAGTGGCAATGTAGCTTTCAAAGTGCTATCGTAACTGCTTAATTTATTATGCGTTTATCCATATAATGCCATTTTTTAAGCTTACATATCGTTATTAAGCTATTAAAGATGATGATAATATATTAATGACAAACTCATCAGATAAAATAATTATTTTATTGTTGCCGATATATCGTTAGCATACAAATATATGCCTCTATTACTTTTTGAAGTTTTTAATTAAGGTTTTATATATATATTTTAAAGCAAAAAAAATTGTATTAATGAACTTTTTATGTATCATTTCTAATTTTAATATTAAACAACGATTAAAAAGTACTGTATAACAGTGGTGATCGGTTAATGAACATAATCCATTCTAAGATAATGTTCGTTATTCGAATTATTCGTTAACCGATCATCGATTTACCATAGGTTTTTATGGGAATTTGGTTCATTAACTGATCATCGATTTACCATAGGTTTTTATGGGAATTTGATTCCAAGAAAATGTTCGTTATCCAAATTGTTCGTTAACCGATCATTGATTTACCATAGGTTTTTATGGGAATTTGATTAAATTAACCGATCATCAATTTACCATAGGTTTTTATGGGAATTTGATTAATTCATTTTGGAGACCCAAAAAAAATAAATAAATAATTATAAATTTCTTATTATGTCGGAGACAAAAAAAATAAATAAAAAATTATATAATTTCTTACTACGTTTATTTATATGTAATGCAATAATATATACATACATAGTCTTGCACTTTCATCTATTATGTTTATTCATAATATATACTTACATAGTTTCGCATTTTAATCTATTATGTTTATTTTCGATAATATATACATTCATAATCTTGCATTTTCATTTATATGTTTATTTTCTAAATAAAAATTTATATAATTTCTTACTACATTTATTTATATGTAATAACAATAATATAATCTTGCATTTTAATTAATATGTTTATTTTCCGATATCGATTACTTTTCTCTTTCCAGGATTTTTCGGAAGTGATTAATAGCATTGTCGTTGTAGAGATCCCAAGCCTATTGACCTCATCCTGGTATGGGAGCATTCTAAGACCAAAATATTGTAAAATCTCTCTCTTACCTTCTTTAATAAATCTTTAAATTGTTTTAAGTTGTCTCTGATTTTATTTTAATCGGGAAAAACTACTATTCTTTCATCCTTACCTATAAGTCCACGAACGCGCAAGGCCTAAGCCTGTCCTTCCGTTAGGTTAGTTAAGCCGCCATATCCTCGTGAGATATTTTTATCTCGCGACGGCCACTTATAGAGTTCATTACAGGCTGGCCAACACCCATGATGGGATCGCCGGATGGTTGAAGGATGGGGTTCAACGAGCCGGGCCGGGATTCCTCCAGGTTCAACGGGCCGGGCCCGGACCCTTCTGAAAAATTGGAAAAGTGGGACCTGGATCCTCCAGGATGGTAATTCACAGCTTTACATGCGGCCATCCGGCCGACTTGTCATTCCGTCAGTTCCCGAATTTCACAGTTTGTTCTGTGAAGTGTTCGTTATCCGAACATAAAAATCTTTCATGAAACAGTTCGTTAACCGATCACCCACTAATGTTTTTATTTTATTTTAAACCCACTGTATTGGTTCATTAGCTCAATTTCTCTAAAGATCTCCACGAAAATGAATGTCCTCTTTTTTTGAAAGGACCATTTTCTAGAAATAAGAGATGGTATCATAATTGCATTTGGGTAAACAGAAAGAAACTAATTTAAATGAAAAACATTATATTTATATAAAGTATAATTGAATATTCAGTAATATATAAAATATATTTTTGATGATTCCAAAGAAAAGTTGATACGAACATTAAATATTTACTTTATAAAAAACACTAAAAATTTTTAAAATTGTTTACCATTATACATCCGATTTAGAACATTAAAACATTCAATACAATCGACAATAGAATAATTAAAAGTATAATTTATGTTAATTACGTATTATGATTATACAAAATATTTAAAATATTAATGCAATATATAGATTATGTATACGAAATATTTACCTTGCTAGTGATGATAAAAATTAGAATTTATTTCATGTATTATAACATTTGAATAATATAATTTAGAATTCAATTTAGTTTGCACAATATTGTATTACTTTGTCAATATGCAATAATAATAAAATAAGAAAGATTCTCTTATAATTAGTGTTAATAAAACAACATGACATTTAAAAAGATTAAATTAGTTTTATGTGGATATAAATATCTAAAAATAATAACACTTAATTGTTTTTTTATTTTCATTAGTTTGGAAAGAATATTATGAATATATCACAATGGCATTTTCGAATATTCTAAGTACTCTTCATCAATTAATACTATTTAAATATTTATCTTGCATATTTACTTTACAAATACTATTTATAAAAATATTTTCTCAGACTTAAGAACTTTATTTATATCTAAGAATTTTAAAATAAATATTTAATTAGTTTTCAAATATAAAATTTCCATATTTCGAAAATTAAAACAAATAATTTCTCTATTAAATGTATTTTTTTTTTATGAAAGACATCTTAAAGACTTTATACAACTTTCTTTTTATAAAATAAAGTTAAAAATTATTTAAATAAAAATTGCTTCAATGAAAGCGTATTCGTCACACATTTTCTTAAATTCTTGATATTTTTATGTGTATAATTAAACATTGTTTAGAAACTTATGAAGAAAGAGAAAATATGTGATAATGTATTAAGATGATGACGAAAAACAAGCATATTTTTAAATCTGATTCAGTATACTGTACAATGTTTATGGCTTAGCATAATACATATATAAGGATATTCTATATAAATATAAATTCTAAAATACGGTTCTAATATATTTGCAAATGTTAAATATGATGGAGCGAAATAGTTTAAATTCATAAAATTTGCATTGCTGTATGTCTGAATAAATTTAGAACCCATTTTTATATACTGTATTCATGTGAAAAAAATCTAAAAATTTAAATAGCTTAATATCTAATTATTTGATTTTATTCCATTTAAATAACACGAACTTCATTATGTTATTTTTAAGATATTAAAATTTATCAGTATATTAAGTAATGTTATTAATGTTAACATTGTACGTATCCAAATGTAAACAAACTCTGTATATAATCATCCTCTGATTAAGTTTCTTTTTATCAAATATATTCAAGGGAGTGTATTAGATTTTTTGTTTTCTTTTTCTTTTTTCTTTTTTTTTCTGAAGAATAAATAAGAGAAAAATCTTTTCAGTGATTTATGAAATGCAAAATTGCAAATTTTTCATGCCTGATTTCTATAACAAGTATTATTAGTAATATTTTTTATTTATGAATTTTTACTTTTGGTTTAGAATTTTTTCCATAGAAATTTTAGAGTCTGACAGATATATTCAGTGAATTATAATAATGCAGTTTACTCTATTGAATTGACAAGTATATCATTTACAGATATTATATGAGATTTTAATATTGATGATTTCAATAACTTCACATATTCTAAATTTTCGAGTCTATCCGTTTGATAAATATTTGACATCAGTTATTATTTGTTATCAATCAAAAAGATTCATTCAAAAGGAACTATTTTATGAAAACACTTTTAGTTTTCCATAAGATTATAAATTCAATTTAATTCAATATCCGAGTTAATAAATTTGTTTTATAATATTCCATTCATTTTCGTCTAATTTCACGCTTGAATGTAATATTTCAGATATCTGAGCTAGCTAGCACTGTAGGAATTTGGTGAATGGTATCTCATTTATGATCACATACTAGATATGAAAATATATAAGAAATTTCTCTTCGTGTGAAAGATTTATCAAGTTCTTAGCAATTACGACATTTTATTGAATCACGTAAAGTCTTCTCATTTCTATCACTTCAATTAACTAATATAAAGTTTGGAAAATGACGAAAATTTCCAATAAAATTTTTATTTCGAAATACTTTAATAATTAGAGATAAGAGGTTAATTAACGTCAAATATATTGCGATTTATGTTACATTAAAATAAAATTTTTAAGCTAAATTTTTTCTATGCATCGCATTAAGTTATTGATAACTTAACGAACGAAAAATCAGGATTATTATTAATAACTTTTCATATAAAAATTGGCAAAATGACTTAATTTAAGTTTATTATAAAAGTTTTGCCTGATAGTACAGAAAGAAAAATAAAACGATCTTTATTGCTGATTAATGAAACTTAAGTAATCTTTTTACTGTTTTAATATCCTTCTATTGTCCATATTCCAAATAATAAACGCTATTAAACCAACTTTATCATTAGTATAATGATTAATGTAATGCTGATGATGATGTTTGGAATTCAACAGCGTGGGAGATAACCTCAATTTTTGACACCTGTCCGTTTTAAGTCATTAATTTTGTCATTTTAGATTAAAGAATGAGTTATTGGATAAATAACACGCCTCTATGTCAATTAATGGACATTGGCTTAGATCACGATTACGCTATAGATGGATCTACTTTTGTAATTATAACAGAGAGAGAGAATATAAAAAAAGAACTGAATGCACACTATTTTTCTCAGAAATAAAGGTTAATAAAATTGAAAAAATAAGGTAATTAATCGGAATTGGAACGGTTAATACGTGTTTAATGAAACACTCAGCTCTAATGCATAACGAATGGTGATGATAAAGAGCAAAAGGAAAAAAATTAGTAATATAAAAAGTATGATAATAGATATTAATACCTTTTCTTTCATCTAATAATATGAACTAAGCAAGATAATTAAGTTAAGTGATCGTATTTAACGACTTTCTGTAGATATAAACAAACATTCTGTAAAACTGTTTATAGAAATATTAACTATCATAATTAGTGCAATAAGGTTATAATCATTATCATCAACGTAGAACATTAAATAAAGGCTTTAATTCTTAAAAAATTAATAGAGTAATTTTCAGGTCATGACTTTGTTAACAGGGTAATTATTCTGTATATTGATATCAAAATTTACTAAACATAATCACAGAGTTCGAACTTTTTTTTGCCTGATTAAAAATCAAAAATTTTTATGATTAAGTTTGTATATTCATTTACAATTAAACTAAGCAATGAATATATATTATTTCAAATCTAAAATTGCATTTTTGAATTCATTAAAATTAAAAAAAAAATTTATTTTTACTTTTATTTTTATAACATATTGTTTACTTTCTGAAGTCTGCGTGAAGAATGAAATAATTTAATCAACAAAATAATGAAATTTTTATTCCATTCGATTATTTCAAAAATAAATTATGTAATGTTGAATAAAAATATGAAATATCATTTTTTTCAATTTATTAACCATAACATCAAAGTTGAAAGGTCATTAACCCGGAATTATAATAACTTAGAATACCTTCATAAATATTTTTAAAATTTCAAAATTTTTGAATTAATGTAAAATATTCTATTAATCTGTTAGTATACAATATTCATAGCATATCAGCACTAATTTCTATCAGAAATAATCTCTTTCAAGAGATATCAAAGCAGTTTCCTCGAGTTTTATGATTCGTTTATTGGTTACTTTATCAAGATGATGCGAATATTTGCATCACTAGAAAGTTTTATAACAGAAAAAATAAATTTTGAAACTTCACTAGTTGATTATAATTAATATGTATGCTAATATAATTTTCTACTAGGATATACATTGTTTACTATGTTTAAGATATTGCATTACAGGTCAGTTATATCAAGTCTTGTTTCAGCATGAGTACCTCTGCTCGCTGAAGATAAAATAGTGTGATGAAGTGAACTTGAGAGTTAAAAGTTTAACTCTTATATTTAATAATTGTATACTGTAATTAAGAACATGGTTAAAAATTTATATTTAATAAAACTGTAACTGCTTAAAACTCGAATCGAAGTTTAAACTTCTGTTGCAAATGAAGGCATTCAAAATATTTTAAAATAACTGGAAAAATATTATTTTTGAGTAGGAATCCGTTAAAATGTTAACGTATAGATTTTTTTCTGGTTTATTCTTGTGTATTTAGATCATGTACAGAAAAACAAAACATAAATATTAAATTAAGGTTTATTTTTAAGTTTTGTTTTCATGCAGAAGATGAGTAAAGAGATTTACGGACGATAACGACCCAACTAAAAAAAATTCATTACTATCTCCGATGCGTGGAGTATGATTCCATTTTTATATTCTCGAACAAAAAAATTTATCTTTAATTTTTCTTTCGAATAAAATAAAATATAAGAATAAAAATAAGAATGAGATTGTTTAAAAGAGCAACAAGAACGTGATGGCCTCAAATAATTATTAGATTTATAACAATAAGTAGAAATCAATATAGTATTTGTAGCATTAATATGATTTTTTTCCTGAAATATTCTATTCTATTAATATTTTTTTATGCTTAAAAAAATATAATTGCTGTTAAAAATCGATTCGAGATAGATTATATTTATGCAAATATCTAATTTATGCTTACAAAAATATAATTGCTGTTAAAAATCGATTCGAGATAGATTATATTTATGCAAATATCTAAATTATATTCCTGTAAATGCAGAAAGTTTTTCACTGCTGAAAATTTAAAAATCAATCCAATCGATGATGTTAAAATTTGATTATGGAATTATACGATTTATATTTTTATATATTCATAAACTTCTAAACATTAGCAAGATCTTACAAATGGAAATATATATGCAATTCAGCGATAATTATGCCAATAGAGTTTAATGCAATGCAGATTATGCAGTCAGTATACTTCCAGTTTGCTTAAAAAGTGCTTTCATTAAAGAAGAAACTGTGAAGAAGGTTCAGCTAACATGATTTATAATCGCTTTTTATAATTTTACTTAAGAAAAATTCCATTTTTGATGTTAGAATGTTAGTATATGTGTTAAAATTGATTTCTTATTTAATAAGATTGCAATACTGAAAAGTTAAAATTTAAATAAAAACAAATTAGAATATCGTAGTTAAAAATATCGGCAAGATCTTAAATTAGTAATAGGGTATTGCTCGTCTTCCAACAAGGTCAGCTAAGCTCACAGTGATAGATCAATCTACTTAATGAGCACGTCGGATGAGTCCCTCAGGAAATCACCGGAGATACATTTAGTGTGTGGATATAATTTCTAGAGTGGCGAGGGTTTCTTATTTGCTATATACTGTAGCTTATCCGTTTGATTCAATTCTGAGTCGTTCAATGTAACAGCGGAAACGCAGTTTACTTATTTTTTTTCCACCAGAATTTCTGCTTGTCACCTGAATCGACTTTAGTGGAACACAGTAATATTGTTTCCATCCGTCCAGATACAATTTTCAATTTTATTAAATGAATTTAGTTATCTTATAGTATCAATCAATCAAATAGTTTCAAGAAAAAAAAAATATATATATATATAAGTCCATACTGGCTTATAGAAAAATATATATATAAGTCTACAAAATAGCTTATTGCAGCTTAGAACGATTTTAAACTTTGTAGAAACTTTTGATAAATGAGTTTTTGATATTTTTTAGTATTTTAATGTAAAAAAGATTTAATTTCATGAAAGTGCTGCGATACTGGTATTTTAGTTAGAATATTAGATTAATCTTTATTCTTTTGGTTGTAAGCATTTCTTTATTTTTATCATAAATCGTTATATTCGAGAATAAAATGCTTAAAGTTTTTAATTAAAAAATGTTTTCTTTCACAACAGTTAACAGAATTATTATGATTTTAAAGCAAAGTTTAGTGGATTTTAAGAAAACACATCTTGATGATCAGTTGATAACAAAATAACACGTGTTATGCAACATGGTTGATTAAAAGCAGTATGGTGTGTTTGCAGCATGAGTTGATTGATTATAAAAACATAACACAGCCATTATAATTACAAGCGTTATTTACTTAATTAGAAAAAAATGAAATCTCTTATTATATATTGTAAAGTTGTTTTCGTTAGGAAAACTGTTACTGGATAACACTTTAGAATTTTTTTTTTTGAGGATTTACTTGTCGCATTTTTAGAAATGCATTTTACTTAGCAAAATTACTCAGAATATAGATTGTTTGTGTGATTATTCATCTCTTTACGTTGGTTTGCAATAAAAATTCCGAAAGCTTTTACGTTATTGATGTAACTCATTTCTATAGGGAAGAAAATGTATTTTAAAGAATTCTATATGCAGGATTTAGAATTTTTTTTTTTTATAAAAATCGAATAATCTGATTGATTGAAAGGATAAACAGAGTAATTTATAATAATAATTTATAATCTAATCAATGATCAAAATCGAGTCGGATATAAATAAATTCTAAACCTCTTAGACATAAAAAGAGAAATAAATGCGTGTCTTTGATATTTTAAAATATTAAAGTGGCCGAAAAATAAAATTCTGTTCAGTCGATTACCTTTCTGAATCGAATTCTGATTCGATTTCTTTTGATCGTATAGCGCTATCTACTTTAACAGAATATATATTCAATGTAGAGTTCATCTTCAACGATAAATTGTTAGTTTGGTTCCAATTCGTAAAAGAAGTTGAAGATAAATTGAAAAGAAGGATTCAAGTTTAGAGAGAAATTTAGATTTGCCGTAAGCTTAGCATAAGCTTAAAAAAATTTCGTTTTATTTTTTCTTTGCCTAAAAATATTCAAATCGGATTGATCATTCAAAACTATTTTCCTAACTTTTCAAACTGAAATCTCTCTTCATGCTTTTATTTAATAGCTCATACCTTTAATGCATTAAAGCCAATTTTAAGATAATTTTATAGAAGTTATACTTGAGAGGTTTTTACACCGATTTTGTTCTAATACCCTATTTATAGAAAGCAATTGACGTTGGAACTAGAGCATCTGGCTACTGCTTACGAGCCGTACTCTAATGGTGAATCAATTGCATTGGATACTGCCTGTATTCGTAACAGTTTAAACGAGATTGTACAGTCAGAGTCACTTAAACCAGCAATTAATACCGTAAAGGATAATAAACATTCAAATTAGTAAAAATTGCATTAATGGAATATCCTGAATCGTTGATATACACAGGAAAACTCAGCAAATAATTGTTCTTTGCTATTCTTTTTTATATAAAAAAGGAAGAATTATATCGGTAAATTTAAAGAATGTAAAGTCTTTCGGTTATAAAGCGCTTACAGAATTTTACAGCTAATTTCAGCAACGACTATTATTGTTTAAATAATAATTTAATTGTGGATCATGCTCTTTTCTGTAAATTGCAAAGTCGCAATGTAAACAGATAGTGATATTTGAAGAGAAAATCCAGAGAGACACTTCTACCTGTAATAACCACTAACGTGGTTGTCGTACTCTTGCAACGGCTAATGATGTTTAATGTCTTAAGCAGTAGAAAGTTTTAGATTTGTAGTATATTTTCTTGAAAGCAATTTATAATTATTATACAATAGCATAAATGTATCTGTATAATTAATTTCGTAAACTTTTATATTTTTCATACAAAAAAAACTTATTGGATCTTATCAATAACATGAACTAACTGAAAGTTTAGATGATAAACCGATATATTTTTTCACTTATCTTAAAACCTACACATCTTTCTAAAAGAAAAAAAAATTAGAAATTATTTTTGTAATTTTTGATATTTTCATTATCGTAAAAGCATCACGATACATAAAGGAAAATAATTAAATTGCCGATTCTTGTTTGCAAACTTTTGATTTTATGTAATAATTATAATTATTTCAACATCTAGCAAACAAAATAATAATAATTTGTATTAAAAGCAGCCATAAAAATTTTCTGGAGTTGAATTATTTGATAAATCTGTGATTAAATTTAGAATTATTTTAGAACTTTATTTAACCAAATTCGATAAATTTAATTTGATTACAATCTAAGATAACGTATCTTTATTTGCAATTAATCGGATTTCTAATGATGGCAATCGATAGAAAGAAACCAGAAATTTCATTTTAAAAATTTATTTCAATATCTAATATCCATTGGTCCAGTATTGCGTATTGCAGAAATTTGCATATTATCAAACTGATAACTGTTAATAACTGGAATCGAACTCTTAGGTTCGATTCCAGTTGTTAGCAATTTAAAATTTAATTATTTCTTTAATGGAACTTATTAGAGCTCATTTTTGTTTGATTTAATACTAAAATAAGAGAAGTTTGCAAATTTTAAACAAAGAAATCACTTGTGTATATATGAATATTGTTTTCTATACATCTACTCTAACAACATGGTCCAAGCCAAATTTATGATATTGTTTCGATTAAATTGAGTAATTCAAATCTTTAAAGAGTTAAAAAAATTAATCACATATTTTAACTTGTTAGCATATAAAAAAAGATGATTATTAAATATTTTACATTCATAACTTAAAATATTTTTAGCTTATTCACTTTATATAGAGCAAATGATATCATGCAAAAATATTTTAATTTTTAATCTATTATTAAATATTTGATATCATAAATATGACATTCAATATAACATTGATTCACACAAGATTTATTGATTAAATGATAACTACTGCTAATAACTCATTTCACTCATGACTACATCATCATTCGTAATATTATTTAAATATAAAATATTTTTGCAGTGGAAAGAATAATTATGAATTGGAATCACATTTTCTTTTAAAGACGAAAGCAAGGCATAAAATGATAAGTTTGGTTCATTTTTTTCTGATTATTCTTTAAAAAAATGTATGAATTTTAGTTTCCTCTAATAAATTTATTTTTATTTTAATTTAAAAAAGATCGAGCTTCTAGGATCGATTAAATTTATCAGTTTATATTAAGAACAGAACAAAGCAGCGTTAAAGATTTGTTCTCAATATTTGACATTCGTTAATCTCTAAATAAATCGCTGCGGAGGTATCAAGTTATGATGAGATACTGTAGTTAAATATCCGTCTTCATACATAATACTGAAGCAAATATAATTTACAACAACTTGATAGATAATTACTGAAAATATAAACTGGCAAGATGGAAAATTATCAAAAAACTAAATAATTTTTTATGATGATCGTTTCTGGACTGTAGCGAAAAAATATTAATACAAATAAACGATACCTATAGCATTTAACGATGAGAATAATATTCTTGATTAATTAAGCATGCTCAAAGATTTATAAATTTACTTAAAAAAATATATAATATCAGGTAATCCCAAAAGTAATGTCGTTTTTATACTTGTTACTTGTTTAAACGTGTTTCAGCTTGCCTAAACATGAATTTTTAAAGCTTTATAAATACTACCAAGCTAAGGTAGCCTTATTCTATGAATATATATTTGATTAAATTATCAAGTGATTTATCTTTTATATCCTTTCAGAACGTAATGCTAAAACATTACTTTTGAGATGACCTGATATAAATTCTAAGATTATTTAACTCAGTATTATTAGTTAAATCTCATATTTGCAGATTTAAGAATGCACTAATTAAAAATATTGTTATATAAATTAAAAATTTCATTTAAACATTTTTACAACAGAAACATAATAAATATTTGGAAGTAAAATCACCGATTTATGAATACTGAACTTTCTGTTATAATCTATAAATGATTCTATGAAAAAATGTAGATAACCATAGTTTTTCAGACATTCTGCCTTTTATAGCATTGATAATACTATAATTTATGATATCTTTTATATATATATTTTTTCAAACCGTTTTAATTTAAGAAAAATATTCGTCTATGTTTCTTTAAAGATTTACAAATTTTGCCTTAACTTTATTTATATTTATTCATATAATAAATACAAATTAAATATTCACAGAATTTACATTTTGACAATTTATAATAAACAAGGTTTTCGGAAAGTCAACACTGTCCTATTGGATTGAAATATCGAGTTAATGCGATCGAACAGTCAAATCCATACGTTCTGTAAATCAGTTCACCAAGCATTGGTCCACCAAGGAAACTGTTTGCGGATTAATATTATCGTCCATTAAAACGTCATCAGGATCAATGACGCCTGTAAATGGTGAACGTAATAGTAGATGCCCATGTTCCTTTAAGCAATTATTGTTTCACTCTTAATCTTGTGAAATTTTTTTTTGTAATTGCTCTTTAAATTTTTTTTTTTCAGAAAACATTATCAAAGTAATTTGTTACTAAGTGAGCATAATGGATTAACAAAATTTTCTGTATCAATATGTTCAAAACTTATCGAATTTATTATTATTATTTTTTTTTAATTTTTTTCCGCACGTCTAAATCAATAGTCTGTAAATATACCTGATTTATAATTTGATTTATAGAAAAAATAAATTCAATTACTTTATATATATAGAGAGAGTGTGTGATATGTTTCATGCTGTATCTTTAATTCTATGGCACATTAAATTATCTGTAACTTATGTCGAATAAAATTCCTAATATTGAATTACTGTACAGGTATAGAAAAAAGGCGAACATTAATCTCGAATGACAATGTCACGGAAAAACCACCCGAAAATAACAATGCTATCTTCTATAGATAATGGATAAATCGACTTGTTAGACGATCGCACGATCAATTGAACATGTCTCTAATTCGATTATAACTTATGCTTGTACGAAAGCGTCATATTGCAACATGAAATTTTAACATAAATTTTCACAACATAACTTATCAAATTTTTATATATATTCTATTTTATCTAGGCATATTTTAGTTTATACAACAGTATACAACATCCCACGTTTAAAATTAAATTTAAGAAACGTGCTAAAGAAATAAATTTAATGTTAAAGTATACAACTTAGAATAGAATAGGCCTATATAAGACTTTTGTAACTGTGATAATTTTAAAAAGCTGTTAAAAGATTACTGTTCGGTTTAGCTTAAGGGATTCAGCATTATTGCTTTTTAGCAAATAAGTACTAGGGGTTAAAAATCAATTAAATAATAGGTTAAGGAAGATAATTCGATATAGTAGAAAAATCTAAGTAAAGATTGTAGTCGTTTCCTCATTGCAATCTGGCGCAATTTTATTGGATTACATGTCTTGGCTGTTCTGCTCACTGATTGACTAGCTGATGGATCGGGACGATAGAAGTCTAGTCTTCCACTCACTTCAGTGCAATGATCAATTATCTAGAGACACTTTTTACCATCTCCCTTTTTGCCATCCCAGCATTGCAATAGAATAACACGAAGCATGGACAGCAACGTCATTTCTTTGGATTAATGATGCCGTCTCTCTGTTCCACAAATTCCTTCTATTTCCCAAAGGTAAGTAATTATGAAGCGGTATTGTTTGATGTCACTGTTTTTCGTTTAGAGAATAGAATTACATTAATTGCAAAGAATGTTGGGAATTGTAGTTTATCGTTTAAAGAAAAATTTTTCAGAAAACTATTTGTAAAAATAAGAAAATTCTGCTTTCTTTTGTAATTATAGACTGCAATTTCGCAATATTATTTCTAGACGAAATTTATGCTTAACAATGCCAATTTCGGTCCTCGACTTTTTTGAGATTATTAACGAGTCACAATTAAATTTTTTTATTTTTTAAAGATTGTGATTGTTTATTACTATTATTCTACGATGACTTAACGAACTGCAAATGGACTTTTTTATATTCCAACTTTTAATGTCAACATTTACAGAAAATAAAATAATTATTCAATAATTAATGGAAGAAACGTTAACAATAAAAATATAAAATTGGGATAATGCGCTAGAATAAAAGAGAAAATTAAAAAACAAAATCCTGCATTTTGTTATTTTCATTATGATCTATTGTACTGGATTATTGAGTCTAATGTTTCAATTTACTATATCTGATAACAAGTCCAATAGAGCAACATTTCACTAATTTCTCTTCTGATAATTGTTTGGTTATGATTAAACTTTTTCTTGATTGTTATTCTTTTAGATTTCAGTAAAAATTTTATTGTCTAAACCCTTTATACAATAAAAATTCACCAGATTTTCAAGATTAAACAATGCCATGAGGATATATTGCTTAATATCGATGATAGATTTAAGCTGGTACTGTAACAAATCTCGAATCCGCTACTTTAATGCACACCCATAAATTTTTGTGAGCAATTTTTTTATATTTATGTCGAGTTTACTAGATAAAATTTTTTTCTGATGAAACTAATAATTGAGAAATGTTTTGTTGTATCTCTGATAGAGAAAAAAATGAATCGTTATACGAACTTGTTTTCTCAATAATATACTACATATTTATGACTAACTAATATACATTTCTCTCACATATATATAGACATAAATTTAAAATTAAATGCAAATCTAATGCACGACATTATATTGTATTCAGAAACACATTTCATTGCAATCACAAGAGTTACAACACTCTACAAATAGAGATACTCATAATTTATAATCATTAAATTGTTATAGGACTATTGTTGAATTTCTATACGGAAATCTGTCAGTTTATTTGTATTTTATCATTTACATAGTATATTAATTTAGAATATTAACAAAATAGTACAAGTTTCAAGATACATTTTTAGGCTTCCTTGTAGCACAGCTTTATTTACACATCTTTTACATTGCAACAACTTAACAATTATCAAAATATAAATCCCATTAATACTTCTCAAAAAACTTAATTAAGTTTATTTCTAAAAGTACTAAAAGTATAAGATTTATGATTTATCAAACAACACTAATTATTATAATTATCAAGATTTACTGTAGTATGAAGAAAGAATATGAATTATAACAATCAGAAACGATAATCAACAAGTCTTTTTTAAAATTTTAACATACAAGAAATATTTTTAGACATAAAAAATAATTAAATATTTTTATGAATTTTGTTGATGGAATACAAAAGTAAATATTTTGTACGGCTGCAATTATTTCTGTATGTTAATAACTTAAGAAATGTTACTTACAGTATTAATTAAAATTACAACATATGTCCAAACTGATATAATTAACTTGCAATATTTCTAAATTTTTTGAGGAAAAAACTGATTATACGAAACATGGTAATGTTTATTAATAATCGATTATTGAAATTACCAATTAAAAATGCTTTTTAGTAAAAAAGTGACTGATTAACTAGTCGGAGTTTCGCACGATTTATTTTTTTAAATTAGTGTACAGAAATTGCAATTTTAATCGCTTTAAAAATTCAGAACGGCTTCTCTTGTCTACGCTACATAAGAAAGTAATGCATGTATGTAATTTGACATGTTACGCCGCCCTTGTAGAACATCACTGCTGATGTCATTTTTAATAAACGAGCGAGATTTAAACATTTCCAAAGCCCACCTGCCTTCCACTTGCCATATCTGATAACCATCTATATCTCTCTGAAGATCCTTCGTCGTAATAATTCATGTTATGTTTGAAAGTACTGATGCTTGCCTCCATACATTTGCTGAAACGTAAGCAATATACGTCAGCAACTATTATCCTTCCAGAAGAAATTTTCCCGAAGAAACGATTTTATTTTTTGATTTCCTTTCACTTTATCGTAATCATCCGAGCATTGCAAAAATGAATAAATAACGCGGCAAATATGAATATCGTATTAACGATTTTCAGTTCATACTGTATGAAAGAGAATTTTTCTTTAATATATATATATATTTTATCAATATTATTCTCACACCGATTGCGATTCTTTAAGACGATTATATCGTTTATACAAACATAAAGATTACCGAAATTATTTTTCTAGTCTCTCGAGCATTTCTAAGCTTCTCGATAATTATCAATTAAATGTTTCAAAACGGCTTTAGTGACATTAAATATGATAAAAATGGATCACTAGCTGTCAACTGAACTCAGTTCAATTGGAAAATTTCCATTTGTTATAATAATAATAATAATCAAATTAAAAAAAAATATAATTAGTGTGTGCAGCAGACTTTCAAGCTGAAAATAAGCAGCATTTTAAACATAAAAATCAAATTAAAAAAAATATATAATTAGTGTGTGCAGCAGACTTTCAAGCTGAAAATAAGCAGCATTTTAAACATAAAATTCAAAAATCTTTTTTTTTTTTAATTACTTAAGAAGATTTAAGTTATTATTAAGTAATTATCTTTAATTCAGCTACAATTAACATATTATTTTCTGTCATCATTGCGATAACTCATATTTTAATAAATTTATTAATCATTCAATCGTGCGTAAGGAGCAACGTAATCCGAAAGCATTAAGCGCATTATTATATCTACTATAATCCGGTAAAGAAAAACAATAAAAAATTATATATTTTATTTAACAATTAAATATTTTTAACAAGATATTGCACAAAACGTTAAACAAACCAGAACATTCTTCAACTTTTTAAACGTTAAATGTCATTGATGCAAATTTGATTACGAGATTGATGAAGCACAATGTACGTAATATGTATGAGAGTGCCACAGGTGATTAATGTACTAGCCCACTTGGAGGTAAATTAAGTAGTGCTATATCATTTACTTCATATCATTCTAATTACTCACCTCAACAATCTACATACATTAAAAAGCTTTCAGAGAAGGAAATCTCATCTAGTAAAATTCCGCACTCATACTACTACTATCGGAAAAATAAACAGTTTCCGAAAATAAAGTTTCTCATAAAGAATTTTAATATATATATTTATCATTTTTTTAAATAAATATTTATGCAATATAAGGCTGCAGCTGAGGGAAAAAAATTGAAAAAGAGTAGTGCATTAAATTCAACTATCGTATCGAAAACTTTTTAGTTTTAATATATTTGAAGAGAGCACTTTTATATTGAAGTTCGAAGAATGGATAAAAATTCATTGCCTCATTTGTATATCATAAATATTTAGTGGATATATTTATAAATAAGTACTTTTTAAACTGCTTAATAATTAAATTTATTTAAATAGTTTTCAAAAATTGAACAACTACTTAAAATGCCTCTCTCTCTCTCTCTTTCTTTTTTTACAAACTTTTAACTATGCAATCAATTTTTTTCCCTTTCTTACATTTTCGAAAATTGTGTAAAAGATAGCTGAAAGTTTTGATTCTAATATTTGAGTTCATTATTATTTATACCATTTTCTTAAATATTTACTTTATCTTTATATAATATTTATTACCTTTCATTCGTTTCGATGTTTTCGGATAAAAATTTCAGATCATAGCCGAGATTTTTCGCTGGAGTAATACAAAAATAATCCAAATTTCAAAATTCGAGATTCTAGTTAAGATAGTTTTTTAAAACGTTCATCTGATGTATAAAAATTTGAAATTTATAAACTACATAATGTATGGCATCAAAAGCAAGTAAAATGTATAAAAGTTTCCATAATTTAAATAAAATTTGCTGTATCAGAAACACGATGTTGATACACGCCAGCAATTCCAACAAAAATCAAACAAAACTCATAAAAATTAATACATAGGCAATAATCCGCAGATATTTCAAAGAATAATAATAATAACAACTTTATTGCAATAATTTAATATTGGATGCTAAAGTCTAAATTCGATCTCTACCACGAAAATCAATCTCAATGTTTAAAACAACTTTCTCTAAGCGATCTAACTCGTCTTATCGTGAACTGTTTTAAAAATGTTTTCATTAAATTAACGTATCTTAAATTAGATTTACCTAAATTAAAAGAACAAATCACCCTCATCAGGCAGAAACTATGCTGATGAGGGTAATTTGGAAATCAACACCTATCAGCATTTGAAACTATTAGAAACTTGAATTTAAAAAATTAGGTTTAATATTTAAAAAAGAATAAACTTTCACTTCTCTCCAGAAAGAAATATGTGAATTTTCAAAATTCTAGTTGCTTTTTGCATAACTTGTTAAAATTTTTATATTAACTAATGGAAAAGAAATAAACAATGAACTACTTTCGAAATTATGTCCATGTTGTCATTGAATAAGATACGCATCTAAAATATGCCATTAATCTGAAGGGAGATTTGAAGTTGGATTATCAACTAATCCAACTTCAAAATCTCCACATCGTCTCTATTAGAGAGAAACTTTAGAAGTTCGAATGTCCACCATTTTTAAATGGTTGAGTTACGGGGTTAATTGATATGCAATCAAGATCAGATTTTACGATTTAATCATTTTAAACTTTATGCAAATTCATAAATTACTTCCAAATATATTAAGAAAGCATTTCGAAGTTTGAATACCTGCCATTTTTAAATGGTTATTACTGTTAAATGATGCAATGTCGACATCATCTTTAATGGAAGAACATGTAAATAGAATTTAGTGAAAATCTAGTAATTAGTTCAAAAGTTATTAGTAGGGTCATACTAAATGATCTTATAAATCTCACTTTCCATCAGAAAGTAGGCTAAAAATCTGGTATCAGTCTAAGAAACCATGTGGATGTGAAATTCTCTCTCGTTGTTTTTACCTTTTTTCTCATTTAACTAGAATATATAGCAGGAATATGTAATGCTATGGATATTTCATTTATGTTGTTTTAAGATATATTCAAAGAAGAATATTTTTACCATTATGATGCTCACACACAAAAAATCAACTGAATACCACCAAAACATACCTTACATCAAATTATTAAGTCGACTAATCGAATTGCATTTCTGCATTAAATAAAAAAATAGCAATGTTTGAAATAATAAATTTTATATCAATTCAACAGAAAGAAATAAAAAAATAAATATGAGATTTTCTCTTATAAAATATAAAAATAAATATTGTTTTTAAGGTTATTAAAACTCATATATTTATTAATAATATTTTTTTTCATAAAATGTAAAATGTTTAGGCTTAATTGTTTAAAAATAAATTTATTAATAATAATTTTTTTCATATTTATATATCAAAATGAAAAGATATCCTAGAAAAATAGAATTGAAAATAATTCCAATGAATAACAAATTATTATTACTAAAATAATATTTTATAATATTAAAGAGTTGAAATTGTTTATTATGAAATAAAATATTTATTAGCGTAATGCACGAAAAGGGAAATTATTTTAAATATTAATGAAATCGTTCTGAAGAAATACTCTTATGTAAGTTTTATTCTGCTTCCTTAAATATAAAATTGAAAATATATATATCTCGCAGAAATATTTCTTATAAAATATACCTTTACTTTATTGAAGTTATATTGAAAAATATAAATTTCTCAATATATATGGAATTAAGATTATAAAAGTTCATACTCAAACGTTTACAGAATCTATGCGAAATCTGAAAACTTATATACAGTGTATATATATATATATTGTATATATATATGGAAAATACTAACTAAAAATAAATTCAAATATTAAATTTTGAAAAATGTTATCAATATTTAAGTGAAATTTCTTTATAATAAAATTTTATATATACATAAATGAAATTTCAATCTGCAAACATAAAAAGTGCGAAAATTTTACAAAATTATCTAATAATTGAGAAATATTTAATTCTAAATTCCTTAAAGAAATTTTCTCATTTCAAAATAGGTTGTAGCAACATAGATAAGCAATAACAGAGAATTGGAATTCGGTCGAAGATATTTTTTTTCCTTTTTTTTGCTTTGAGAAGGACGATAACGGTGAGAACTAAATTGATGTTTTCTCGAAGAAGAAATGAGAGATTTTAAGGATAAATTTATATCTGTAACAAACGTAAACCGAACTAAAAATTGTTCCAAAGTGGACAAACTTTCTTATTTTGTAATTATAGAAATAAATAATGAATAAAACATAATTAAATATATTAATTAATAAAAACGTGAATAATTTACATTTATATATATTTATTAGAGAGGTTACAAAATTAAATACTATTTAAATGAAAGCATTCTTTATATATTTATTATTAGTTCTATTTAACAAATTTATCATTATAGGTTTCGTTAATTAAAAAAAAAAAAACAAAAAACATTTAATATTTCTTTCTATGTTTGGAGAAGATTATAGCTATATGTCCTTCGTGGGTCCGCAAATGAACTGATAAAAATATTAACATAAAACATAATAGCTTAATATAATAAGGCTTAATTAAATTTTAAAGTAATTAAAACAAATACGTTAATTAAATTAACCGAGAATATCCCATCGTTAATTGATAAACGTAATTTTATAAAATAATATAATTTTACAACAAATCAGTAATGATTATCAAAAATTTCTTTTTCTTAGTGAACTTGTTTAGAATCAACAGACTTTGAATGAAAGAAGAAAAAGAAAAAAAGCGAAACTAATGTTGTTTATGCCGAATTTTGTTTTTGCTAAAAGCATTCAAAATTAACATGGCATTATTCGGTGGAAAAATAAGAGCAGTGGTACTGAGTGGAAAAAATTGTGCGCTACCAAAAAAAGACATCAGAAATTCTGTGATTACAAGAATATTTACGAGCAGATGGCTGAAGTGGATGCACTCTCTCATTCGCCACAAACGCACTTCATCGATTAGAATTTTACCAGAAGCGGAGTTCTGTTCACTTGACACCGTTCTATGTGTCACTCTTATTTCTACATTAGGGAAATACGGTTAAATGATTTTTTAGTTTCTAATGTTTGATAAAAAGCAGCATTAAATGTATTTAAATTTTTTTTTGCCTCTTGCTTTACAATCGAAATTCTTTTTAAAGATAAGAATATTTCCTTTATATACATATATATAGATTCTTTCAATATATTTATTAATTTACTTTCTGAAGAAATTGAAGCTTTTTTTAAGATCAAACGTCTATTCTCACTAATAACTTTTGAATTAATTAGTAGATTTTCATGAAATTCTGTACGCGTGCTATGCCATTAATGACGATCTCTATGTTGCATCTTTTAACTCTCTAGGTTCAACCAATCAAAAGTAGCGTACATTCTAATTTCTGATATATCATCTTAATATAGGTTGAATTATTTACTGGATTTTAATGGAATCTAGCAGGAAAGTCCAGTCATTGAAGATGATTCATCAATTAACTCTTCATCCATTTAAACATGGCGGGAATTCAAACTTTGCAGATGTTTAAATTATTTCATTAATTTTCATGAAATTCAGCAGGATAATCAGGCCGTTAACTTCGACTTTAAAATAAGATTAACTAATTCAGTAGTTTTATCTGTTTAAAAATGGCGGACGTACAAACATTTGAGGTTTTAATAATTAATTCGAAGTTATTTTTATCACAATAAAAAGAAATTTTATGCCATTGATAATGCCATTTTAATCACGAATCTTTAATTTTCCCGAAACACATGTTTGGATTAGTAGCAATTAATTTTTTCTAGAATTGCTGATGCAACTATACGATTTTAAAATAGTTTATATGACCAAAAAAATCTTTAAAAAAATAATCATATTCTAAAATATTTAATTGAACAAATGCGTAAAAACGTGCATTAAATTTTTACATTAAAAATATTCATTAATTTATTTTTGTTGCAGATTTAATGCAGATGTTTAATTCAAATAATTTACGTATACTTACATGATTCGTGTTATTATCGAAATCAAAAATTTTATTTTTAAAAGAATTTCGTCATAAAAACTGCCAAGATAAAACGTATTTAGATGTTTTATAGAAAAACATCAATGAGAATAATTATGTTAGCCCAGATGTTTGCTAATTACACGGTAGCAAGAATTACTTATTATAAAGAAAAAAACATTCTTATGTTTTGTAATACGGACATAACAGCTGCGATTAAATTCATTATTTTCATGAAAAATTATATTATTCAGAACAAGAGAAATACATATAATTTTTCATTATATAGCATTAAATATTAATTTCTTTTGCATTCGGTTTAAATTTAATAATTAACTCTTTTATTTATTTATTTTTTTTAATAATTTGTTTCGCTCTAGGCAACTTAGAAGAATTTTCTCAAGAAGAGTTATGTTTAATTTACGGATACCTTAACTCATCTGGTCTACTTAGCCGAAAATTATTTTCGTGGAATAATTTTCTACGGCATTCTTAAGATGTAATTCTTAAATAGTGTCTACTTATTCGTTAAGTAAGAAACTTTTATCGAATTAAATATTTATACGATGAACTTAACCATTGTTAAGGGGGAAAAATAAATAAATCATTTTGTTTTCTTACAGATTTAATTTTTTCGATAATTTATTAATAAACTCTTCATCTTAGTTATCCTCCTCAATGCTAATGTTACAGTTAATTCGCTTAATAGTACATTTCATTATGCTATTCGAATTAATATTGGATCAGTCAATCTGTTTTAGCATTAAATATGTGAAATGTATTAAATTTATAGATTTATGATCAAATAACGGCATTACTTATTAAAAATTATTAGAAAGATTTTATTATTATAGAAATTAATTCAGAAAAAAAGAAAGAATAAAAGTAATTATTTAATATCAATAACCTCATCGATGATAAAAATTCAGATATAATAAAATTTTCAGAACAACAATGGCAGTTTTAGATGTCTCCAATCTCAAATTACGTTTAATGCAAAAATTGCACATTTATATTCATCAATATGTTAATATTAATCATATTCACGCTTATGTTCACATTAATCTGCATATGCATTGTACTATTCCCATATTTTATGTAAGGTAGATGTATCCTATATGGCCTATGTCCAATATGCCTAATGGTTAGTTATATCCGCATTAATGGAATATAACTAACCCATTAATTTTACAATTAATATTATGCAGTTAATGGTTAGTAATGTTCTTGATTTTATATGACAATTTTGTTACTCTGTCGAAACCAGTTATCATAAAATGCTTTAATTTTAAAATAATTTAAAAATTCTTGCATTTTAGGTAAGCTAAGTAGATTATAATTATCTTATTTTTTCCATTTTAATGTATCGTATTTTATTATCATTATCATTTTATTTTCATATTTTTCTTCTTAATCAAATCGTAAGAACTACCTATCTCTTCTTTTGTTAATTTTCTAAAATTTTATCAATTTTATAAAATTAACAAAATTTTTACTGTTATTATAAATTTATAATAACAGTAAGATTTTAAGATACAATATAATAAACATAATAAACGAATTATTTAATATTAAAATAAGAATTGTCTTGCATTTCATTAGAATCTTGGTTTCTTGTTATCCTACAGCAAATATATTTATAATCAACTTATCAATATATTTTCAAATATTAAAATACCACTAAAACAGATGAAAAATAGAAAATATTATTGCAGAAAAGTAGTTAATTTATAAAAAATTCGTTAACCGCCGCCATTTAAAAAAATGGCATTTATAATTAGTCATTATTTTGAAAAATTCGTGTATTTAAACGTCAACTGTTCGATAGATATCTTTAGAACTGACAAAATGTAAACAGAAACCTCATTTGAAAAAAATTTAAAAGTTGAAAACTTATATTCACAGTAATCGTTAGAATACTTTAATATTAAAATAATTCTTAAAATATTCAACTGATTATTAAATATATAAAGTTTAAGACAACCGCAATCGAATCAATAATTAATTATATAAACTTTATTTAGATTTAGATGTAACATGTTCCTTACTCATCAATTTATTGCTACTAAGTTATCGTACTAGTAACAGTAACGATGCCCACGAGAATATTTTAAAGTTCGATAGAGACCTATGACATTACTGTTGGCACAACACGAATATCTATAGATTACTTCGTTAATGATAAAGTGATGCACCATTTATAAATTTAAATTTGGCTTAATAAGTATGTGGATTTAAATGCATTTCATAATTATATCAATCTTTTATAAGTTTAAAGAGTTTGAGACACTAATATTTGTACCTAAACAGCAATTTAACTCCATATGGTATGACTTTCGACTATTCACGAAATGGAGATCAAATGCTATTTTCCAACTATTGAAAATCAAAAGATATTTTCGGAAGAAACAACCGGTGGAATATCTCCAGTGCAATACAAATGAATAAAAACTAAAACAGGGATCAAGTTGGCAATGATTGGTTAGAATGGGCTGCCTTTTTTTTCTTTTTTCATTTCTTTAAAATTTTAAATTAGGTTTATTCCGTCACTTACGTTCTTGAATATTAAATGATTCATTCTATATTTTCCCTGAATAATTTGAATAATGTAGAAGATCAATACATAAAAATATGTGAAAGATTTTTTTTTCTATTATATTTAAATAAAAACTTAAAATAAAATTAATCTTTAATTAAAAGTTTATTATAAAGTTTCACTGCAAACTATCTATCAATCTGCTATTATTGATTTTTGATTTTTCAGCATAAAAATTATGTTTTCTGAATTAAGTTGGATGTTTCTGAATTTATTATTTGAGATTAAATACTCAATTAGAAATTTGAAAAACAAAATTTAAATAATAATGTAAATTCCTTCGCTTATTGGATTCGATATTGGCTTCTGACTGGATTCGAATCCCATAAGTGAAGAAAGAAATTTAATGAAATACTGTATAACTTAAAAAAAATTAATTAAAATTTTTTTCAGGATATTCAAAAAGAGAAAAATCAATAAGTAGGCTATTATTTTTAAATCTGAAGGAAAGTTTTAAAAAAATATAAAATTATAATTTTAACCAAGCAATAGAAAGTTAGATTACTACAAATCACATATCATCTATGATGCAAGATTTTAACATTTTCCATTATATTTAATTTAAAACCTACAAATAAAGCTAATGTTCCGATTTTCAATACATTTTCGCAGGATGTTATCAGATTATAATTATTAATAATATTCGATTATCGATCAATCTATTAAATTAAATTTAATATAAGAAAATTCGACTTTTTTAAAAATTTCAATAATTTTTACTATAAAAATTTCAGTTAATTTATTTTTAAAATTAAAAAAAAAATAATTCCCAGCAGATATATAAAAATATTTCTCACAAAAACATCAGCAAATTCGTTAATTATTTATTCTTTTATCATTTTATTATCTGATAAAAATTTCAAGCAGATAACACATTTTAACACGAACAAATATAACTTCTGTCTTTGATAAATATTTAATAATATTTAAAATAACATAAACGTATCAAAATATTCAATAATTTTATATTGCAACATTGAAATATTTAGTGATTAAATATCTGAAAGTAACGAAAAATTAATTACAGAAATAAAACTTGTTATTTATTTATTTACAACTGCAACTTTAGTTAACAAGATGCGAATGGAATAAATTTTGCTTTGATTCGATTATCCCATGCCATGCCATAAATTTGTGTACTTTAAAGATATAATTAAATTATCTAATCCATGATAAGGATTTATTCCAATTATGCGTACGTAATCATTCTCTTTATTATACTTCTGTTGTTATTACCTGGAGATATAACTTTTATTCCTTTTTCTTCAGCCATTCCCGGCGGAATTGTTCTAGTCATTTTGTTTTTCCTTCTTTTTTTATTATCTTTTCTATTATCTGCCGGATAATAATTGCATCGCAGATTGATATAATTCTATTTAGATAAAGAACACGATTCTTTTAAGCCACTGCTTTTATTATTATTCTTATTATCTATTCGACTAGCAAATTTATAAACGTTTAAGCTTTGTATATAAAGAAAAGTAGCATAAAATGTGCAAAAAATTCCAAAATAATAAACTTATTTTGAAAGGAAAATAAGCTATATTTGCAACTTTGTTTCTACCATTTTCCTCGATAATTAAATTATAATTAAATGTATTTTTATGGTAGCAGCGGGTTTTAAATTTTATTCCATCGATAATTAATCGAATTTTTAAAATTTTTATATATTAAAAAAATCAAAACATATTAAGAATTCATTGAATCATATCAAATTTTCAGATAATACATGTTTTCGGTAATTAAATAAATATGATTTATTTTATTAATGTTTTATATAATGGAAAGAACAGCTTTTATTACTTTATTTAGTAAAGTCATTTTTGATTTTATTCATTAGCTGCATTTTAAGTTTTATCTTCATTAGTTAATCGGTATTAAATCTTGCGATAATTAACTTTTTGTAATCATTGCTTTTATTCCATTAAGATTTATATATTTCGAATAAAATAAAATAATTATTTAATTGTTTTTAAATTATTTAAAAAGATTTAATTCATTTAACATGAAAATACAGTTAATATTTTGTTAATGCAGATCTATAAGTAAGGATTATCAAGAAATTTGTACAGATTTATCGAGGATTTTTCACAAATTTCGTCATTTAGCTTAAAATATTGTTTTATATAAAATATAAAGCACTTCTTGAGCCTATTTTATAAGAGCTTGGTAATATTATAATTCCAATCCAATCCTAGCCGTTCAATCGTGTCCGATTCTTAGCTATTCTATGGGTCATGTCCCTCCATGTCTTCCTGTCCCTGACCAATTCCCGCAGTTCCTCGATGTTCTTGCCCGTGTCCTTCTTGATTGTATCCAGAAAAAAAACGCAAATCAAGCCGGATTCGAACCCACTACCTTCAGATTACGAGCCATGGATTTATCGAGTGCGCCATCTACGCAAATCAAGCCGGATTCGAACCCACTACTATCAGATTACGAGCCATGGATTTATCGAGTGCGCCATCTGTGCACCTGGTGATCTGTTATCTATCCCTGAATTATCAAAAGTTCGATTTTCAAGTGTTAAAAAATACTATTAGAAGGCCATATTCCATACAAAGCTCGGACACGTATTCACTCTTTTTTGATGTATTTTCACCATACTTAAGCGGATCAAAATCGGTGGGGGTCAGCTGTGTTCTCCCCTTGTTAGCATATCCATGTGTTTCAAATAAGTCAGCTGTGTCCTCCCCTTGTTAGTAATACTTTTTATTGAATGCATTCTCAATGTGTCCTCCCCTTGTAAGTGTTTTGCAGTGTAAAGAATTTTGTAAAGACCTCTCCCCTTGTTAGTATCTAATAAGAAAGAAAGTGGGATGTAATTAAATAGTCCCCTTGTGAGATAGAATACTAAATGACGGCACAATAAGCTCTCTTGGGTGGGCAGCATGTGGAAAAGTTTAATAGTTTATATTGATCGGAAAGCAGTATTTGTCTATCACTTGAAAGAACTCCTGAATCCCACATCGTATTTTTTGTCAAGGATTCGAGATCGGCTCGTTGCGTTCTTCCTAACAGCATTGGCATGTTCCGCCGATAAACAAACTCGGCTGAATCCCACATCGTATTTTTTGTCGAGGATTCGAGTTCGGCTCGTTGCGTTCTTCCTAACAGCATTGGCATGTTCCGCCGATAAATAAACTCGACTGGAATGCGGCATAAAAACTACGCTTCCTCATCTATATATAGATGAGAACTAACTAAATCTCATGCGAACTTGTATTTTCTAATCCTACAAACTACAAAAATTTTGAGTATGCAATTTAGTACGCTTAGTGCTTCATAAATTGAAGTTTTAATTATCGTCAATATTTGTAAATTATTTTTAAGATACACAAATATTTTACTGCTGATTTTCTTTTATGGGGTTTAACACCGCTTTTCATTTGGTGGGTACTAATCAGAGGGGTATTTCTATACCCACCGCGAGGCGTTCACATCGAGCAATGGCTTGAGATTCAATAAGCCGGGCCCAGACACGTCCTAAAAGCATATTGAACCTCCATTATCTGGGGGAAGCACAGACGCTTCAACCGTGGCCACTCGACCGATTCTTCTCAATGTTCATTGAGCAGAGGGGTATTTCTATACCCACCGCGAGGCGTTCATATCGAGCAATGGCTTGAGATTCAATAAGCCGGGCCCAGACACATCCTAAAAGCATATTGAACCTCCATTATCCGGGGGAAGCACAGACGCTTCAACCGTGGCCACTCGACCGATTCTTCTCAATGTTCATTGTCAATTCTGGTCTGGGCTTCTCTTGGAGCATAAAAAAAATTTTCAGTGGCTGTATATACTAACGAAAATTGCCTGTTAATTTATTTCTCAAAGTAGCAAATTATATATAAAATAAAATTATTAATTAATAATGAATATTGCATACATAAAGTTATTATTATATAAATAAGATAAAATTAACTCGGTGTCAAATTTTATTATTCTGCAATTAAACTTATTCTTTTTTTGTCAACAGATGACACCATATTCCATTCTGAAAGAATACTATGTGACGGGATGAAACAAGCCCTTCCACAGGCTGCCTACTCCTGCGGAGGGGTCAGCCAAATCAGGACCCCATTATAAATATTTTCAAGGTGTGGGACCCGAGACTTGAACCCGGGTCCTCCAGAGTGGAAAGCCGAAGCGTTTCCACGCGGCCAGGCTGCCCACTCCTGCGGAGGGGTCAGCCGAATCAGGACCCCATTATAAATATTTTCAAGGTGTGGGACCCGAGACGTGAACCCGGGTCCTCCAGAGTGGAAAGCCGAAGCGTTTCCACGCGGCCAATCCAGCCGGGAATTAAACTTATAGAAAAAAATATATATATATTGAAATATTTTAATCGAACAAAACATTTTAAATTGTGAGCTGCTTTCAAAGACGTAAGAAATGTAATTAGGCTTATTACTACAGAAATGAATTCGGTAATAGCATGAAGTACATTTTCACCCACATTTCCCTATTTTCATGTTTTATTTACTTGTAAAATGATCGTAAAATTAGTGTTTTTCTAAATAGTTCAATTGAAATTGATTTGAATTTATGTCGATTTTCAACTTATTTAAAATATATTATTGGTAACGAAATCATCAAAATTTAAATATATTTTTAAAAATTTCCCTTACGTTTAAACCTAAATATATATCTGTTTTTTCTTTGTGGTATTTTATATTTATTTGCTGGATGAAATTTTGCAGCAGAAAGAAATATCTATTGAAGCTAGCATAAACCAATAAAGATATGTCCTTTGGAAGAAGGAATATTCTCTAACGCCCTAAATTAGTCGACCGGGTTGGCTGCGTGGAAACGCTTCGGTTTTCCACTCTGGAAGATTCGGGTTCGAGTGTCAGGTCCCAACCCTTGAAAATGTTTATCATGGGGTCCGGACCCAGCACGTCGATCTCCGCCCTACACAATCCGGCTGACCCATCCACGAGGGGGCAGGCTGTGGAAGGGCTTGTTTCGCCCCGCCACTTGATGCCACTTTCCACTCAGTAAGAGTACTATCTGTTGACAAAAAAAATTGTTTTTGGAGGACCCTAGGCACTTGGATAATCTAGTCCTGGTTCTGATAAACCTCATTTATATTGAGAAGAATTATGTTATGCATAAGAAAAATAATATTGGACGGGTGGCCATGATTTATGCGTGCTGTAGCTCCTGGAGGATCCGGAAATAGTGTTATTTTTTATAAATATATGTCGCCACTTTTCACTCAGAGTACCAAATGGCGAGGTGAAACAAGCCTTTCCACAGATTACACATCTATCGAACGGTCAGTCGGATTGTTGAGTACGGAGATTGACGAGTAGAGCACTGACCATATGAATAAATTTTCCAAGAAGTGAGACCTGAAAATCGACCCAGTCCTCCAAGTTGGAAAACAAGCGTTTCCACGGCGGCCAATCCTGCCGATGAACACAATTGAAGGGTGGAATTCAATGAGCCTTTCAAGTGAAAATTATCAGGCAAATTATAAATTATTCAAATGACAAATTATCCAGTCGATAATTTTAAAGGATCGTAAAATAAACAAATTTATATACGATAACTAAGCTGACCTCCGGTTTCAAAGTTTGAAAAATCGGTAAAATGTGAAACTTATGTATAAACAGATTTCAAACTTTTAGATCGAAATGATATTGAAATAAATCGCTAATTTATTTTATAATTTAAAAAATTTGAAAAATTTTTTTTACTATTGGAATAAATAAGGCAATGTGAAACTTATGTATAAACAGATTTCAAACTTTTAGATCAAAATGATATTGAAATAAATCGCCAATTTATTTTATAATTTAAAAAATTTGAAAAATTTTTTTTACTATTGGAATAAATAAGGCCATCGTTGGCTGGATTGGCCGCGTGGAAACGCTTGTTTTCCAACTGGCGGACCTGGGTTCGAGTTTCGGGTTCCACCCCTTGAAAATATTTATCATGGGGTCCGTCGATCCCCGTCCTCCACAGGCTCATGTCGTATTCTGAGACTTAGTCAAAGCTTTTCCCCTGCTCCACTAGGGTACTAGGGAGCAGGGGAAAAGCTTTGACTACCCTGCTACTAGGGTACTACAGGGTACTTAACGTCTGCCAGAATAATCTCGGCCTAATCATTGCCTGCAACTAGGGATGCGGACTCGCCTGACCACCACTCTGTTCCACAAAGCGAACGAAATACGAATACGGCGGACTCGCTCAGGTTTGCCAGTCCTAGGATAAGAAGGCCGCATTCGTATCTCGTGCACTATGTCGCCGAAGCGACCTTTAAAGGGCCGAGAATTGCCATCGTCCACAGAGGGAGCGGAGACACGAGGCTGTGTATTTGCTACAGAGTCTGGTGCTCAATATTGAGCAACCGGACTGTCCCGAAGAGATCGAAAACTCTACGGTTTTCTCGCATCAAGTTCTCCCAAAAATGGAAAATCCTTAGGACACCAAAGCGATGCAGCCTACTGTCCGCGCCAGACTGGTAGGCCACCATGAGGACGATATCGACCGACGCCGTGCAATGGCCGGGCTCTGGCGCCTTGCCGTGGCCGAATATCGCTCGGATCAACTCCCCGAGGTTTTGTGATTCCCTAGGGAAGCGAACTTCCCCCGGCCTGGAGAAGAAATCTCCTACAGCCCGAGTTCGGCCAACTCTCGGGTGGGCACCGTTAAGGCTTCTATCCCTCCGCCATTCATCCCGTCGGCACGGTACGCCACCTTGGGATTTGGAACCCTTTTAGAGGACTCGTACCTCACGCAGGGCATACGACGAGCCAATTCTTAATCCCGACCCGCAGGGACTCGGACGGTCGCATGACGAACCACAGAGCGCCCACCGGCGAGGAGTGGGTGCAGCCAGGCTCTACCGACTCTATAGGAATTTCTTCACTAGGGACACCCCCCTGGGGGCCTGGGCGGGGGACACCAGGCCGACCAGGTTGTTGCTGCAGGACCACTCTATAGAAAGTCAAACGAGGAGCCTGAGCGGGGGACACCAGGCCGACCAGGTTGTTGCTGCAGGACACTCTATAGAAAGTCAAACGACGTCCGTGGCAGTCATCCGGCTAGGAAATCCCGCGGATGTCCACTCAGGGCACCACTCCCTTTCGACAAACCGTTGTTCACACCAACCCCCGCTCGAGCCAGACATAGTGTGGGGTAACTTCGCCTGGACACCACCAGACACTAGGAGCCATTTAGTCCCTGTCACTATGAAAGTATCGGCCCGGCTGCAAAACAGATACGAGCATAGTGACAGCCGGTAAGCGCTCTCACCACGTCAAGGTGGGCCCCACTTGGAGAGGGAGGGAGAGAATAGGCTCATATAGATCAAAAGACATTGCGCCTAAAAAGGCAACATGGCCCTGCTCCGCTTAGATAGCACTACAGGGATCCGTCTGCGAGATGGAACTCGGCTATGGAAGGACTTGTTTCACCCCGCCATTTAGTATTCTCCCAGAATGGAAAGTGGCATCATCTATTAACTACAAAATAAGGCCACATACAAAAAGCCAGACCTACAGCATTGAAAATTACGATGCAATACAAAGCGGGAAAAAATGGATAGAGGTGCGCAGGATGCAATTGAATCTCTCTATAAAACAATTTTATTAAAATGTTTGTCAAATATTATTGTTGAGATTCGGAAAATGATGAATTATGAAAAATATTTCTTTGATATTTTCTGTTGAACAAAGTTTAAACAGTAAAAAATCGGAATCAAAACACGCAATGAGAAGTTTTTCTTTAACTGATGATCGTTGAAAATGCAAATTTGATATCCGAAATCAGCTGAAAAATAATCATTCCGCATTTTCTAAATGATCAGAACTACAGTATCTGAAAATGCACAAATTGCCGATCACAAACATCAGAGATCAGTATATTTCCATTTAATATTAACTAATTATATGTGCATTAGCGTCAGTTATGTTTCGATCTTGCTCATTACCAGGCCGGATTTACCAATAGGCCGACTAGGCCGCGTCCTAGGGCCCTCAAAACTATCAATCAATTTTCAATTTATAAACTTTAATAAAAACCCATGTTTTATTAAAAGTGTTAGATAGAAAGTAAAATTTTAAAGGTTCGTTATAAGTTATAAGGAGCCTTTAAAATTAGACGTAGCTGATTTGAATTTTTAGGGGCCCCAAAGCCTTGATCGTCCTTGGGCCCCTAAAAATGCAAATCCGGCTCTGGTCTGATCACTACTTATGTTTACTGACAAAATGTAACCATCAAACAACAGCATCTGTTCTATGTTTCCCATCTTATTTACGAAGCGCTTGGTAAAATATTTGTATTTATTTAAATATGAACATTTATATAAATCTGCATATTTTTAATATTATATAATCAAGAAGAAATAGGAATTTTTAATAATTAAAGCACGTCCTATGGTAGAGTATTCAGCCGCTACCATACTACCATAGGATGTGCTGCTAACGCAAATAGGACGCAACGGTGTCGCTTCATATATTTTCAATCGTATCTGTACAGATCTAATAAATCAATATTTGCAGATATTTGATATTTTTGTTAGAAATAAATCTCGTGGAGCGCGCGGCTGACGCGAAGGGAACAATGCACGACTGAATCGTAGAATCTTTACGATCTCGCGGAAAATTTTTCGATTTTTGACTGACTCGTGTATAAGCCCACCCCTTCAAAAATTTCTTCTGGAAAAAAAAAAAAATTATTGGCTTATACACGAGTAAATACGATAATTTAAAAAGTAAGCTTGATTTTAGGTTTTAAATAAATTTTCAACAATAAAATGATAATGTTGATTTATTTGTATAATTCAAAAATAATTAATACGGCAGATGATTTAAATTGCTAAATAAGCTTAAAATACAAAATCGGAAATTAAAATTTTTTTATTTCATTGTCCAGAAATTTCTTCTTTATTGTATCCATGAATTGTTTTTCTCCCTCCGCCATGCATAATGATTTTAAATATGCTTATCATATTTCAGAATTTCAATATATGTATTTTTTTTTTGTTTGTCAGAGCCTATTTGGCCAAATATTTTAGAAACTGATCAGAGATAATGAGATAAACGGTATATCGCGACCGAATTTCGATATTCGGTGCGGCCTGCAATATCTGCATTGATGATCTAAATACTTTGTTACCACCTCACACAACTTGGACGTTGGGTTGGACTTTGGGAGGCACTTGAAAAAGAAGAAAACATTTCACTAAAGTATAAAAATGATTTAAAGTATAATGGAATGTTTTTTTTGCATATTTTACGCCTCCTTTCCAATCAGGGAGATTACTAAAGGGGCGGGGCCAGTTCCAACCACGGGCTGCACCCACACTGGGGCCGGATGGTGAAGGACGGGGATCACCGGACCGGGCCCAGTACCCATCTGGGACCAGACCTGGATCCTCCTGCGTGGTACGCTGACAGCGTTACCATTCGGCCATCCGACCGCCGTAATGGAATGTTAAACTAAGTTTAAAAATAATAGCACATTAAGCAGTGGAAAAACATCGTAGTTTATTGTAGAACAAGAACAAAAACGTTTTCGATATCATCAATATCATCATCAGTTGCATTTGAATGGAATGCATATAACATAGAACAAAGGAACGTTTTTTAAAAAATTTAACATTTAAATATAAAGTAAACACAAAGTGTAAAATGAATAAAAATATAAATAAAATTAGTCTGATGTAATTGAACTGTTATAATTTTATTTATATTATTCATTTTACACTTTGTGTTTACTTTATATTTAAATGTTAAATTTTAAAAAACGTTCCTTTGTTCTATGTTATATGCATTCCATCAATGTCAATGCAACTGATGATGATATTGATGATATCGAAAACGTTGTTCTTCTTGTACAATAAACTACGATGTTTTTCCACTGCTTAATGTGCTTTATTTTAAACTTAGTTAATAGAAGTAAAGCTGTTTTATTAGTTTTATTATTTTATCTTTGTATTTGGAATGTTAAACCCCTTATGGTTCCAAAATTAAAATTCTTTATTCTTGTCGCTTCTTGTTTTACTTCGGAAAACTTGTATCTTTCTTACAAATCTATAACAATCTTTGTTTTTAAATATCAGAAATTCAAGATTATTATTATTATTAATTGTAAATATGAAGCCAATTTATTTCTTAAGTAGCCGGTATAGCCGGGTCTTCCCCGGACAATTCTGGCATTTTATTTGTAGGGAGATATTAATTTTTGATTTGAAAGATTTTCTGATAGTTATAACTATCAGAAAATCTCAATTATATTCTGCTTGTAAGCAACGCTGGAAAAAATAAAAACCTTTTGGATGCGATGTAATAGTGACGTCATCATCGGAAATTAGTGACTTCATATAGTGGGTGATCGGTTAACGAACAGTTCGTTATCCGAACACTTTTTTGAAAAAGTTTTATATTCGGTTAACGAACACATGTTTGGATAACGAACACTTCACTAAACAAACCGCGGTACCCGCGGTAAACCGAATGACAGATCAGCCGGATGGCTGCGTTGTAAAGCTGTGTCTTACCATTCTGGAGGATCCAGAACCTCCAAATTTTTAGGAGGGATCTGGGTCCGGACCATTGAAACTCATCCTTCAATCTTCCGATTGACCCCATCATGGTGTTGGTCAGCCTGTGATGATGGCGGCTCTATAAGTGGCCGCCGCCAAATAAAAATATTCCATGAGGATATTTCGGCTTAACTAACCTAACGGAATGACAGGCTTAGGTCTTGCGCGCTCGTGAACTTATGGGTAAGGATGGAAGAACAGTAGTTTTTCCCGATTAAAATGAACTCGGAGACAACGTAAAACAAATCAAAGATTTATTAAAGAAGATAAGAGAGAGACCGGACAAAACTTGATCGGTCGTACGACTGGACCGACTACCAATTGCTGTTTCTATGGAAACATGACGTAGAATCGCTCAAGTCGGTCGAGTCCTTGTAGTGTGAACCCAGCGTCATTTCGACTCGTCGCTAGAGAGTTCCTCACGTCCAAACGTGAGTTAAACTTTCTTTAACTCATGCGTTCTATATTGACGTCATTCGTTCGCGTTCTACACGTCGAAGTGGCAAATTCGACGTTTAGGCAGGAAGGTTCACGTTGGTGATTTACCTATGTTTATAGTGACTAAACGACTAAATATAATGCCATATCTTTTAGTATGCACATTCCTTAGACTTGTGTCTATGATTAATAATTAAAGTTTGTGTTAAAAACGTTAAAAATCATAACTTGAAGACTTACTTTTATACCATATTTTTAGGCGTGATTTCTGGATATCTTATACTGAGTGGAAAAGATTTATTTCATTTTTATTTAATCTAAATATTTTTTCTAGTTACTATAGAAGTGATTTTGATAAAACAGAGAATCGAAGCAACCAGCCACGGACCCAAATGTTCGTGTTCTGCGCAAGCGTATTAAATGAATATGATGTCATAAACATGTGACGCTATCTGGGAAAGTTAAGGGAAGTAATGACTTACTGAAGCAGATTTCTTTTATAAACGCACGCGTGGAACGTGAACTGAATTACGTCATTCTCCTTCGCGTTCACATTCGCGTCAACGCTTTGCTGAAGCTGTCTATTGTTGGGTGACCGCGGCGACTAGACTACAAATATTCAGCCGGACAAAACTTGATCAGTCGTACGACTGGACCGACTACCAATTGCGATTCTATGGAAACATGACGTAGAATCGCTCAAGTCGGTCGAGTCCTTGTAGTGTGAACCCACCTTTATTCTTTTAAAATGACAGACAATAGAAGTTCTGATTTTTCCCTATAACACTACGGACTTATTAATATTTTTACAATATTCAACTTACAAGTTAGATCAGGCATGTCAAGCATGCAGTCTCCAGTAGGGGAAACTTGCCTAAATCGTATCCCCTAAGAAAACATGCTTATTACATAAAGAATAAAAAAGAAAATGCAATTTAAATTAGTAGTAATCAATTCTTTATTAATAGAATCAACAGTTTTATCTCTAGAATCTCCGTGTTGTCCACATAGGTGCACAATAAACTCAGAGCAAAAAATAATCAACTTCTATTAATAAAAGCGATTTTTATTTTATATGGAAAAAGTACCGCCGTGTTGTCCACATAGGTGCACAATAAACTCAAATAGCAAAAAATAATCAACTTCTATTAATAAAAGCGATTTTTATTTTATATGGAAAAAGTACGATTTAGGATTAATGTCTGTAAATCGTACCATATTTATCCTAATTCATGCTTTGAGATCTAACAATTGCAATCATCACATAAATATTGAAAATTATGCCTATCTATTCCCACACAAAGCTCGTGCACCCATATTTTCCGCTGTGTTCATTGTATCATACTAGGGCCGGCTCAACATATGATCGAGGGAGCGCCCGCTAAGGGCGCCGATATATAAAGGCGTAAACGGCGCTGGCGCATTTTGTTTTGTAATTGAAGGGTTTGGTGCAAGAACCAGTTAAGTCACAAAAAGCACATTTCGAGAATATGAATATGTATTTGGACTTACCTGGTTTTTGCACCAAATATATAAAATTTGACCTACGACTTGTAAAAGAGGACGTAAATAACATGACAACAAAATATAAACAAATATTGAATCATAAGTTACGTTTTATTAAATCCAGTCATTTTACAGTATCGGTTTAATATTGTTAACAGTCTTTTCAGTAAACTATTGATTTTTACTCATACTAAAGTAGATATTCTGTTAAATATAATCACTACAAATAAACAAATTTTGTTTATTCGTAGTACTGATACTGTAGATTTTACATTAATTCTACAGTATATTCTGTTGAATATTTTGATTTACGTTGTAACTTTAATAGATTTTATGTTGATTTCTGCTTATTAGTGCTGTATTAATTGATTTTTATTTTAGTTTATACAGTTAAGCAGTTATTATTTAAGTTTAAAGTTTACAATAAACTAAGAAAACAACACACAATCTAATCAAACAATTCTGCTCAAGCAGCCATATTACAAACGAAACAACAGCAATACTTGTGCTGCCATCTGTCGGTGCAAAAACAAGTCCAGGACTTATCATCAAACAATCCTGCTCAAGCAGCCATATTACAAGCGAAACAACAGCAATACTTGTGCTGCCATCTGTCGGTGCAAAAACAAGTCCAGGACTTATCGGTTCTTCCTCCAAACACAACTGCAATGTCTGTTGGCAGCTAAGCACAACTCATTCACAAAAATCTGCAGAAGTCTGGTTCTTGCCCAAAAAGATGCCCACTGTGTTTTTATATATGATGCATACAATAACTCATTTTCAACCAAAAGTGGACTTAACTGATTTTTGCACCAAACCCTTCAATTATTATTATTATTGTCGAAATACATAATTATTTTTTACACATAATTTAAACAGTGCACTCTCTGAAGTTTCGTTTGTGGACTGTACTAAGATCTGTCTCGTCCACATTGTATATTTGATTTACTATGAATTTTTCTTTCTCAATAATACCTTCATATTTATCAAAAAAATCCATAACAGTTTTAGGACGATTAATTGGTACGATTTAAGCTTAACATGGTGGTTCGAAATAGGCACATAGGTCAACTTGAATTCAAATTTACGGCGCTAGACTATAAGGCACTCGATTAACTGGTACGATTTAAGCTTAACATGGTGATTCGAAATAGGCACATAGGTCAACTTGAATTCAAATTTACGGCGCTAGACTATAAGGCACTGACCGTTGATGTAAAAACGAGAAATAAATTTGAAAATATTCATAGCTTCATACAGGAATTTGTTTCACTAATTCTCACGAATAGTAATTGTATAAAATCCTTAAGAATCAACCGAAAATTTTAATGAAAAGTAACCCGAAAACTTATCATTTTTGTATTTTTTCATGGAGTGACCGCACATATCCTAGTTTATTTATGAGTACATGGCTGATTGTTGTTTACACTTTCTACCGCTAGAAATGCTTGTAAGTGTCTTAGCTTAGGAAAAACAGCGGGAGTATGATTTAGGCAAATTTCCCCTACTCTGCAGTGAGATCCTCTCGCTAGCATAAAAATTTTTTAACAGTCATATATTTTACATAATTTCATAATTTGAAAACAGAATAATATAAAAAACGCCATTAACCCTTAAATGCATGAGTTTTCTATTTTTGATAAAAATTTAAAAATTGAATTGACTTTATATTAAGAAATTCTGAAAAAATACTATAAGAGAATAAAATTTGAAAAATTAAACAGATTATTATTATTATTATTATTATTATTATTATTATTATTATAAACTGTAAAAAAATGGGAATATAACCATTTGAATGTTTAGATGCAGGTCTCTCATCATCGCTTTGTCTTTTAATGCGATCTTTTCAATATTGTGTTGTCCTGAAACGGTCCTCCGTAAGAACTGAGTTTGAACCCTTGGCCGAGATGTCATAACATTGAATGTGATTTTGATAGCACATATTTTAATCCTTCATCTTTTAACTGTTTCAAAATAGTGGATACATTCACGAAGTAGCGATTAAAGTAATTCTTTCCAAGACTGTTTATATAAAATAGTACTCGCTCGTTTCAATAATTTTTTAAAACAACTAATGCTTGATACTATAGAAAAATTTCCTCGTAAAGTATTTCTTATTAAGTTTGAATTTTATGGAATTCGACAAATCATAAGAGAAAATGCAAATCTAATGAGAGGAGAAATTTATTTCAGTTTAATGAATATTTAATCTCGTAGAATTGGTAAAATTTTGCTTTGAGAAATTTGCGTTTTTAAGTGTGGCTAGGAAAAGAAATTGGGATTCATTTGAGTAATCAGTGAGAGAGCAACCAGTGCCGGATTAAGTTAATGTGGGGCCCGATTGGATATTTCTCACGGGGCCCCTCAAAATATGGCTTATATGTATAATAAATACGCAATATTTAATTAATCCTTTGACTACTATGAATGCATAAATGCTTTAGCAATTCTTTCAATTCAAAAATACAAGAAACAATGTTATCGATGAATTCGAGACAATCACATATATATAATTTGCTTATCAATGGCAATAAATAAAGAAATTTATTTGTATTCGAAGCACTTTCATTTGACAGAATGTTACTTCTTTCAACCAAAGATTTATAGCTTTCAACAAATGACAAACGTGATTGCAGTAGTATTTGAAAAATAATATAATTATGATATACTGTATGTCATAATGAAGAGATTTTTTATTAATTTCTTTCATTTTGAACAAATTAAATCAACATATGAAAATACACAAAAGTTAAATTAAAACTTATTTATGAAAATTAAAAGGAATTTTAAAAACACCAATAATTTTGTCAAACAGGATGCAAAATATAATTGATTCATTGTCTCTCAAAACTAAAAAATACTATTTATCTGATGAATTATATTTTGAGCAGATTTTTTGGAATATTTTTTAAGTGATTTGAACATTTTAAAATTTTCTGCATATTACAGGAAAAAATCAAGATACACGAAGTTTTTTGAATGATTTACTTTAAAACATTTATAGCCAATCTCAATAATTAGTTTATATCTTTATCAATTATCAGTACTAATAATAGAACCTTCGATAACATTCCTGGTAATAACAGAATTCGTAGTTATAAGGCCAGACTCTTCGCCATTTCCTATGGCAGAAGAGTCATTCTTAAAAATGCGATTTTCATTTACTTCAACCATAAATCCAAAATCAACTAATAACTTACTATTATTCACTTACACTATGAAACTTTTTTCGATATTTACTGTTAACTTTCACACACGGTATGTGTACTTAATTCTAATTTAAAAAAGATTCACCTGCCATTAATTTATTTGAGTATTCAGAAAATATTTTAAATATATTAGACAAGAATACATTGGAATCTGCAACACAGTGTTAATTTAAATAGAAAAAATTTTCCGACATGTTTCAAGAGAGAAAATCGATTTGTTCACATTTAATTTTTCCAAGAAAAATTATTCTTTTCGTGGATCTAAAAAAATTAGATGTTCGAAGACTAGGATGTAAAAGCCCAGCTAAATCTAAACCATTATTCTTCGTTTATTACCTGTTTCATGATTTCATTTTGCCTCAGTGTGGGACCCTCTCGAGCGCGGGACCCGATTGGGAGCAATCAGTCCAGTCGGTTTAGATCCGGCACTGAGAGCAACTCTCCCATTTACGCAACCATCATTGAGTTAACAATAAAAAAAACAAACAAAGTACTCAAATGCAAATTTAAAAATCACAAATAAATTGAATAAATACTATTAAATGAAATGTAGAATTTTTTTGAAGCGGCAACTAACTTATGAAATTTTAATCTTTGATGTAGCCGGATCCAAGCTCATACTTTTCTTAGTTTTTAATGCGAGCAATCTAATAATAATTACATTTTTATTCATCTTGGCAGAAAAAATTGCTCATTATGCTAGGAATTGTTTAACATTATGTTAACAGATAAGATTTATAAAAGCTTCTTTCATTAGATTTTGAACAATGATCTGTAATTAATTTATTTAAAGTCTTTGAAATTTGGGAATTAATTATATCAAGTTTTAACTCCAACAAAATATTTCCGAGACTCTTCTTAAATTTTTTTTACTTAGCACGCTGCTCTTCATCGCCGTCCTTTGTTACTCGGGTATCCCAATTTTCATTAAAAACTGAACGAACGAAAATTTTCTCGTCTGTCTTCATATCTTCCACGGAAAATATACAATCAGTGGTTAACCGGTGCGTTATTTCTTCCTTAATATCGTTATAAGAATATGCATTGCTCCAGAAACTAATTTCTTTACCTTCAAATAATAGAATAAATATAAAAGAATCTTCTTTGAGTATTTTCTCTGCAGTAAAAATTATGTATTTTATTAAAGTTTGATAGTACCTTAATAAATATCTAATCGGATTTATGTCTTTAAATGAATATTTTTACACAATGGCACTCTTAATCACATGGCAATGGTGACAAATCTTTAACTTTCTAAAAAACCGAGTGGTTTCTTTAGCAATAAAATTTAAAGAGCTTGGCGAATAAAGGAAACGCGAAGAAAATATTTTTGTTATTTTGCTGTCAAGAAGTGAAAAGTTTAGCTTTTGTAATGGGGAATATCGTGCAACTTATAACGCCAAATTTTTAATTAAATAATTAATGCGGGAGGGCAAGTGTATTTGATATATGCTAAAATAATAAATTGTCATTCCGGAAAATAACTTTTATTTTTTTTCCGGCAATTTTAATTCGGAAATCCGTCATTCTCGCGAAAATTTAGGATATTTTCATATTTTGGATGTGTTAAGGGTGGGGCACAGTTAGAGAATGATTAGATTTCTTCATGTAAAACTGCAAAATGGCGAAAAACATTCTCAATAAACACTTAAGCTAACGTTAAAAGAAGTAATATTGTTTAATTTGAATGATAATATTTTATAAATAGAATTTATGTTGTAATCCCATATAATAGACAACTAAAATTCATCTATATAGGTTAATACGGACTATACAAAAGACACTTATTCAGTTATGCTTGGATAATATAAAAGTTATAAATCAGCTTTTTAATATATTTAATCGTTGATATAATAAAATTCAAAAATAAAAACGAGAAATGCTAAATATATCAAAATTTTTAAGATTTTAATGAAATTTTTTTGTCAATAATATGTATACTTATTGTTTAACAATCTGTTGCTCAGTCCTATGTTGGCTCTTGCTGTGTTTGGTTCAGTTAAGTGCTGTGCTCTTTCTTTTGCTGTTGTTTTACGTGAGTTTACTTTTTACAGAGTTTACACTCAAGTGTTTTTGTTTTTTGCAGTTTACCAGTTTTTACCAGTTTACTTACTGCTGATTTTTTGCCATCAACGTTTTTCTTACCACCAAGTTTTGTAGAAGTTGTTCAACCATGGTAAGATTTCGGTTCTATTTAGTAGTTAAATTGCTGAAAACATTACTCAAGATTAAAGAATTTTTTTAAAAAACGTATCAGGACTGCTTAGTGGTGCTTTAGCATGTTAATGATTGTTAGCCAAAAAAAGCAGTTTTATAAGTAGTTTTTCGTTTTTGAAATTATTTATGTTACTATCAAATATTATGATGCTTAAACATTATTTACAAAGAGAACAAAGATTATTCTTCAAAACTGATGAGGGATGGCAAAAATCACTCTGAATACATTTTTTGATGTACTTTATTTTGATTTTTCAAATAATAAAATTTTATATTAAACAGACAACTGAAAATTTTTCTCTCATATTCTGTCTAAGTCAAGTATTCTTCTTCCATCATCACCTAATTGTGCTGAATAATAAAAATATATCTATTCATAAGCTGAACCATTCAGTTTTTATTTAAACAAAAAATTAATTATTTTACAAAGTACTTTATTTACATACCTTGCTTTTACCATCATCATCTAATATTTCCGTAAAGTAAAACTTGTCATTACCAAAAAGGACAATGTAAGAAGTTACCCACTCATCTGCAAATGGATTTCCTTGTGTAATGATTCCTGTAATATTCTGAACTTCATCCAAATCAATCTGAAATAATATTTAAACTAATTATATAACAATACAATTAAATATAACATAAATTATTCTAATTCAACTAAAGTTCAATTGTAGAGTTGGAGCCTAAGCTTATGAGAAAGTAAATTATTATGGAATATACACATATTGTCAAAAAAATCATGTATCAACAAGTAGTTGTTGCTTTTTTTGCTTGATATAACTTGGAATGCAGTTATATCAAGCAGATATCAAATGATTGGAATTGCAATGTGATTAGATGAACGGGTTTGCCACCACAGAGCATAAAAAAAGCTCTCAGAGACTACTTGTCTGTAGTTTATCTGTTGTAAAGGGATATTTGATCATTAGACATGCTGTTGGAATGCAATCAAAGAGAATTCACCTAGTTAATAGAGTTTGAGAGGGGCCAGATTATTGGAATGAGAAAAGCTAGATGGTTGTATTGACGAATTTCTTGGCACTTAGACTGTTCTGATGAGATTGTTAGGAGATATAGAGGCCAGTGGATGAGTGAAGATATGCATATATAGTGACCAAATTCAGGACATCCTCAACAGACCTCCAGTAGAGAGGACCATCTGCTGTTCCAATAAACACAAACAGATCCAAATATTTCATTGTCTGCCATCCAGAAACAGGTGCACTATCATTACAGGTTCCAGTCGCTGCCAGAAGCATTTCAAGGCACTTGGCAGAAGAAGATTTGGTCTCACAGTACCCATTATGTGTGCTGCCATTGACAACCACCCACTGTCACTTGCATTTGCCATGGTGTTGTTCATGATGAAATTAGACTGCTATAGAATGGAACCAAGTTGTCTTCAGCAATGAATCTAAGTTTAATTTGGTCACTGATGATGGTTGTGTTCATATCTAGAGGCCCTCTGGTCAGTGCTGCAATCCTGTCTTTGCTATTGAGTAAAACACTGTCCCCACAGCTTGTGTGATGATCTGGGGAACCATTGTATACAACAGCTGATCACACTAGTAGTGATTTAAGAGACGACAGCATAGTTCAGGACATCCTGCAGGCATTTTCCAGCAGAATAAAGCTCAGCTACACACGGCAAGGTATCATAGGCATGTCTCTAGCAGGTTTCCACACTTCCTTGGCCTCCCAGTTGCCAGATTTATACTGACAGGCTAAGGAAGTGTCTGGGATACCAACTTCAACAGCCTATGAGTTTGCATGCTATACAGGTTCAATTATAGCAATTGTGGACAGATATGCCATAGGATACCATATGGGCCATGTATGCCTCCATGCCCACTCATATCACATCTTGTATCCATTCTATAGATAGTCAAACAGAGTACTAGAGCCTCCTTTTATGTGTTCAGTTTTCTACGATAAAGTATCCTTTTGCTTTGATATTTTAATCACTTACTTATATTAATGTTACAATCACACATAAAGTTTCATTCAATTCTGACAACTCCTCCTTGTTGCATAATTTTTTTCACAATGAATGTAAAGTGATACTTCACAATTTGACTCTAATCTGTTTCCGAACTATTGTCGAATTGAGAAACTGTCAAATTATGGGACAATATTTCCCATATAACACTATCGAACATATTATGATTAATTATAATTCCTTATCAGGATCTGATAAGGAATTGATTAATTCCTTATCAGATTCCTATCCCACTTCCTCTAATGGGGTGATGAGAGAGAGACATTATATTATTTCTTTTCTATACATACAATATTTTATTATTGTATAACATACTAAATTACAAAATGCACAATTTTATATACAATACACACAATTTATTAGGCCTTGGATGTTGGAATAAAGCCTTCTTTATCCTGTTCTACTTTTGAATCTGTGAAACTAATCTTGTTTTAAATTCCTCAATTTGATCTTAAGAATGTCCTGGAGTTTTCTTCTGTAATTCTTCAAAAATTAACCTAGCCTTCTCAAGATTATTGCATGAATTATTGGATCTCCATTCACATCTCTTTCTCTAATCCAGATGAAAGGCAGATTTTCCATCTCTTCATTAACAAAAAATCTATTCTTGTCAGAAATCTTCATTGCTCCAGCAGACATCCTAGCACCCATAATCTTCTCTCTGTTGTAAAACTTTGCCACAGTTGTCCTAGTTCAGTTTGTCACAGTTGGAATGCCATACTTGAGTTACATCTTAATTGTTCTACCTTTCTGCACTCTATCTACAAATTTTTTCTTCTTCTCTATATTCAATTAAATGTTCTTTTTTCTGGAATTATTCCTCTGGTCAGTTCTCTTTCAACCCATCCTTACATATCACTCAAAAAATAATAACTATGGATGCCAAATTTTTTACTTTCTGAAAAATGCAGAATTGAAAACTAACACAAACAACACCAGCAAACATCAAAGCAGCCCAACAAGAACTGAAAAATAACAAATGACATCACACAATTCCATGTATGCGCATGCGCCATACTGCAAAATTCAAATGTCGAATTGCAAGGTACCACTGTATATGAATAGAAGTTGTCAAAGAAGATTAATAGAAAAATCTCAAAGTTAAATTTCAGAGAGAATTTTTTTTATCATCACAAATTGGGAAACAAATGCAAATCAAAAACTTTTATATTCAAAATACACAAGCTTGCCTTATAAATTAACACTATAAGCAAATTATGTTTGATATTTCTAAAATATTGTGATGCATTAGAATGTATATTCTGAATGAGTTTTGAATTGATTATAACTAATTTTGTAGCAGAAAACATTTCTCTAGGAGAAAATTTTGTGTTTTTGTTTTTATGGAGCTGAATGTATCTGTTTATAGGGTTAATTTTATATTCTAAAATTTTAAAATTCACACATTTTATTACTATATCACACAGATATCAGCTCTTATAATAAATAGGATAGGTTTTTTAATATAAAATGTTTTCAATTTTTCTAAGAGACTTGCTTCAATATACATAGTTTTTTAAAATGAACACTTAGAACATAACAAAATATTAGAAAACACACACAATATTTATACTTATTTATTTTAAAAAAAGGTTATTTAAGAATTGTTTATTTAAAAACTTAAGAATTTATAAAAAGAACTTTCTTAAAAACTAAATGCATTCTAACTCTGTTTAGAATAGTCAAGTTAGTAATTTAGTTTCTATTACTTAACCTGTTGTTTCTGATTTGATGATGTTGGCCTGATATGTTATAATACCATTGAGGGCAGCTCTTCAATAAGTAAAACTTCTTCCCCATTCCTTATAACTGTAGCATTGAATTGTTGACAATTCTTGTCCTACATGCAGTTATGGCAGGAACTCGAGTGTTGGAAATTTTTTTCAGTGATTAAATTCTTGTGAAGCTCTCAGATTTCTTTCTATTTGAAAAATGTTTTTTACCACAGGAGTTAAGTATACTAACCATAGGACAACAGGAAGTGAATAACTTCAATATGTTATCTGAATATATAATGTTTGGCAGTCCTTACGATCTCATTCAGAGTGTACAACATTGTTATTCTAAGTGTTCTCTAAGGTTAAGTGGCATTTGAGAAATTAAATAGGGCTTGATTTATTCATCCAATGCTAGAGATTTCTAGGAGTGGTAGAGTTGAACAGAATCTCAAATGAAGTGTACAATGTCTTCTTTTCATCATACTTTCTGATAAATAGTTTTCTGACAATGGCTACACTGTCTGTTAAAACAGAATACAATTCTGTTAAAAATAACTTAAAAATAGCTCAACTCTTACTTATATTTCTTCTACCCTCATTTATCCACCATTTCAGTAAGTTGCCTTTTAAATATATTATGGCAATGTCCATCTATTGTTCTTGGGGAATCTGGTGGACTGTGAATTATTGTTTCAGATCTTGAAAAGAATCTTTAAAATTAGAATTATCATCAAATGTGGGTGCTATAATAGAAGGTGGATTAATAGTAACAATCCTTGGAGTTGTTGGAAGTATTGCTAAGGTAGCTGCATTGACAACCCTTGGTTTTTTGTTCAGGTGTTGTTAGTATCATCCAATCTATCAATCTGTTGCCTCAATGATGCAATTTACTTTTTCATACTATTATATTCTGCTGTCAAAATGGTAATTTATATTTTCAGTTATTGTACACAAACAAAATAATGCTTTGTACTTGCAGTATTATTATATGTTAGTAATAATGAGAAAAGTGCCAAATACTTAATACTTAACAGAACAGAGTTCTTGTTTGAGTACAACTTTCAAAGTTTCTGATTTTAACAAACAGAATGCAAACTTACTGATATGCATTTTGTTTGTTAAAATCAGGTAGTGGAAAACTTTGCACCCAGGATTTGCTAAATGCTAGCTGGACTTCTATTTTGTGAACTGAATAAGAAAAACTAATGTTTATAATTCTGAATATTAACAAAACATTAATATTAAACAATACACAAAATTTAGAAAGAAATACAAACTAGTAATTAAATAAATAAATGGAATTTATTAATGAACTCTAAATATACAATTACATTTTAACAAGAAATTTATTAGCAAATAGAAAACTCAAAAAGTGTTTTATTCAAGCAAAATTAGATTCAATAAATTAACTAAATCACTTATTTAATCCATTAAAATCAATTATCTCCAAAGAAATAATAATCAATACCAAAATAATCTAAGCAAAATGCAAAATGCTTCCACACCAATACAAACATATACTTAATTGGTCGATTACAAGAACTTCTCTTACGTACTAAACCTAACATTGCTTATAAGTACACTTCCCTCTTTTGATTGTTCAATTGAAAGTAGCTAGTTTATATAATAATTCATATGACTGGTTTGCATTCAAGCTCATTTACATATATCTCACAGACAATGTTTCCCACTTTTATTTGAGATTATTATAGACATTTTACGCCATCCTCTTTACAATAATAATTCAATGATTAATTTATTCCATTTATTAATGCCACCAAAATGAGACTAATCTTTAACTCAATCATACATAAATAAGATCCTTATGTTATCTTAAATGATTATGTAGATTAGATGATGTCACTATAAAATATAAGAATTCAAATAATGATGTGAGGATAAAAGACAAAATGATTCTTTTCAAATATAAGAATGATTTTATGTTTTACTGCCACAATGAAAAGTTAGTCAAGAGTAGCTTTAAGTAAATAAAATACACCATGACTAAATATAACAGAAATAATAGAATATAAAGAAAAAAATGGGGGTTTTTGATCCCTCACAAGAGCAGCACAGTTGAATCAATAAATGAAATTATATCTAATATTTATAAAGTATGAAAAAATGTATGTATTAAAAAATAAATTATTTACCTCAATCCATTCCATTGTTTTATTTAATTTTGATTTCCAGAAAAATTCACTATTCAATCTACCTTTATTATTTTTTCCACTAAAACTAGATACTCTAATTTGTGAGTTAAGAATTTCTCCTTTCTCCATTCCTCTAGGATCAATGCATTCTGCAATAAATTTTTTACATAAAAATAGATATTTTAAAATAAAATGAGTTCTGAACCTTCAGTCCTATAAATAATTTAAAAATTTATAAAATATTTACGAGGGAGACCAAAAAGTTCTTATCCTCACTATGTTGTTTGTACTATAAAATAATAATGCAATGTAATTTTAAACAATAATAGATTATTGTCTTAATATGCATTCCTTTTCTGTTTTGATAAGTCCTGTTTAACTGAAGTTAGAAACATGATAGTAAAAGGTGTCATCTTTGACAAAATTGAATATCAAGCTGTGATATGGTTCCTTCATCTTCAAGGGAAAACTGCAAAAGCAATCCACAAAGAGTTGTCAGCTATAAATGGCAAGGAATGTCTATCATATGAGACTATGATATAATGGAAACAAGAATTTAAATGTGGTCATACCAGTCTATAGGATAACTCAACTGAAGGTTGTCCAGCAAGGTCATGTTGTCTTTGTTTTGGACAACAGTGTCATATTGACAGATTACTTACAAAAAGGATTGATGACAATAGGGGCAGGCATACTATAGGAATTTGCTAGAAAGATTATGGGACAGTATTGAGAAAAAAAGATGTCATTTACTGTTAAAAAAAATGTCACTGCTAGTTGATTAATGCACCTATACATTGAACTACAGAAACTCATTTTTCTGCACAAATATGGCTATGAAACCTTATCCCATCCCCTCATATTCTCTCAGCCTGGCATCTTTCAAACTTTTTTCTGTTTTAAAATTTATGAGGAAAAAAGTTTTTTTGATGATGAGGAGGTCATTAATGTTGTGAAGAGCTGATTTGTCTCTAAATCTGCCAACTTCTAATTGTTCCATAGATGTGAGAAGTGCATAGCTCTAGGAGATGGATATGTAGAGAAAGAAGAGTTGGAAGACCAAATTTCAGATATCTAACATATCAAGATGAGAATAAGAATTTTTTGGCCTCGTCTCATATTTAATACTTACCAGAATTTTGGCAAAGACAATAAAATCTTATTTCATAATCAGAACACTTGACTTCTGCTGAACTAGTTTTACAAATCAATCCTTCCTTTGTACACTGAACGTCTTCATTAACAAATTCAGAATCTATTTTATTTGATGCTACACGGCACTGAACGTCTGAAATTTCTGAATCTGGACAGAATTTATAAAATCTTCTTAATGTAGTAATATCTTCTACTTCTCCATCTAAGTTTGGTGTCTGTGAATTCATCCAGAAAGTCCAACCTGGAGATGTGCATTTAGGTATTTCTGGAATTGCAGATGGTGTCACTAATATTTCTGTAGTGCTGAAATGATCTGTAATTTCAAATCATTTAAATCAAAATTTTTATTATTTTTCATTTTCCTACTACATAGATTAATTTATGCTTTTTATAATTTGTAATTTATAAAATAAAAACTATAATAATAATAAATTTATAATATTAAAAACTTTTTGTTGAAATTTAAACTTACTCATATACTCTATCTTCATAAAAATAAAATTATGTGCATTTAGAAAATATAGACATATTAAAAAAAATTTACAATTTCTTTTTGAAGAAAAATGATTGAAACTGTGATTGATCACAGTTATCCTATGATACATTTTTAATCTTAAACTTTCAAGTTCAATTGCTTATGAAGAAACACAAGAAAATCCACAAAGCACTTTAAGCAGGAAAACAACAGTTTATTATTAATAAATCAATTCAGATACTAATAATAATTTGCACTAATGTTTTTGGCCTTCTATGGCCTCTTCAGCTACTTCTAATAAATGCGCATTTTTCTCTCATTAGAAGTGGATAAAAAAGGTCATAAGAGGCTGGAAACATCACTGCATAATAATAATAGTACCCTATCTGTATTCATTTACCAATAATAAACTATTGTTTTCCTGCTTAAAGTGCTTTGTGGTTTTTCTTGTGTACATTTTTAAAATAATGTAATACATTATAATAATATTGAGTATTTTTGTATTATAGTACAGATCCACCATTAATTTTCTGGCAACTTTAGTTCCAGAAGATTGCTGGATTAATGGATTTTGCAGGATAATCTGATAACCACCTGGAAGAGAATAGTTGTTTTGCTGGATTGCCAGCTAATCTAGCAAAACAGTATCAACAATGATTACATACTAATAATTCATAAATACAGGGTGGTTACAAATTATTAGACAATTTCAGAAGGCTATATACTGAACAAAAATACATGATCTTAGTGACATTTGAAAGAATGAAGTTTGAAGTTTTTGAGTTCTCATGCTATTTTAAATTATCTGATTTTAAGTTATTTTTTCATTTTTCATTTTTCTTGTAACTTGGTATCTTGACATGTTGGAAGATTGGTTATTGGTTATTGCAGCTCATAGAAGAGGAAAAACAGGGGTTCATTTTTCAACAAGACAGGGCCCCTCCATATTGGTATATGAATATCCAGGAGTACCTAAATCGACACTTGCCAGGAGGATGGATTGGTCATGCAACTGATGCAAACAACACATTCTGCATATGGCCACCATGTTCACTGGACTTCACAGTATATGATTTCTTCCTGTGAGGTTTCGTCAAAAACAATGTTTACATCCCTCCACTTCCAGTTACACTACCAAAATTTAGAAGGCACATTACAAGAACCATTGAGAACATCACACCAGATATACTTGGGAGAGTTTGGCAAGAATGGGATTACCACTTGGATGTCTGCCATATTACACATGGGGCTCACATGGAGTGCATCTAAAGTTAATATAAAACTTCAAACTTCATTCTTTCAAATGATATTAAGATCATGTATTTTTGTTCAGTATTAGTGAAAATATAGCCTTCTGAAATCATCTAATAATTTGTAACCACCCTGTACATTTTTTGACCCACTAATTATTTCTTTTCTCATGTTTAAAAAACATCCATAATATAAGTTTATATAAGTCTCTCCCATGTTTCTAAAACACGGGAGAGACTTATATACACTTATATTATGACTAGAAACTTAAATAATACTTAGGATAATCATTCATTCCAGATTTTTGAGGCTAATCCTGGATTTTGATATATTATTTCACATTAGTAAATATCTCAGAAAATATAAACAGAAAATCCAAAACTGCTTATAACAATTATGTCAGTTAACTTAAAAAAAAGCACTTGATTGCAGCTTAACATAAAATATTTAATAAACCAAAATTATTGCTAACGTTTTCGGCTAGATAGCCATCTTCAGGCACAATCAAATCTACACATTCGAAAAAAAAAAACATACAGTTTCCATGACAACTAACCAAATAGGTGACATCACATATAATAAGGAGTAAATAATTAAGATTTGGTTATGGTTACATGTAAGAAAAATATTAAATAACAGAAAACTATTAATAGTACATTATAACATCATTACAATACTGTTCATGCACACGACTGCACGGTTTCATTAATTTTATGCAGCCTTAAGCTTGCTGTTACTCTTCATGATTTCATTATACTTTTGCTTATGGTGTGTTTCCATGATTGGGGGTTTCCATGCCAGTCGGTTGTTCAATAGCTTCCTTTTTTCACTCTGCTTCAAAATCTCAATTGACTCCGTGACTTCTGGTTGTGTTCATTTTATAAGTGGTTTCACTATTCTAGTTTCATTCCATTTATGGTTAAGTTGCTCCCATACACCTCTGCTGCTAAAGCTGTGGTTAATCTACCTTGTTTTATATCTTTCTTATGTTCCAAAAACTTCTTTCTTAAGTTTCTTCTTGTGACACCAATGTACGATATTTCCTTTCCTGTTCTTGCATTGATGGTTAGAATATCATATACTCCACTCGTCCTTCTCGTTCCTTAAGAGGCTAAAAATGGTTGGGCCTCTGGATGCTGCTAACTTCATATTACTGTCTCTAGAAACTCTTCTAACAGCTTCCAAACCCTTCCTGTGGTATGGTACTGGTTTATACCTACTCCTAACATCAACGGAGTCCTGTGGCCTATCATGCTGTTTATCTACATCATACTGTACTTCACTTAAAATTCTTCTTAGAAAGGACTTTGCATATCCATGTTTCTTTCCCATGTTGTCAATATACAAGAGCTCCTGTTGTAAGGTTTGCTCTTCATTGCAATACAAAATAGCTCTCCGATAAAAGCTTCTGAAAGCTGACTTTTTATATCCTATTGGATCGTTGGATCAGCTTGGTATGAGCACCGGGACGTAGGTCAGCTTTCTATAGACCTTGGTTGTTATGCTTTCTGGGTTTATCTTGATTTCCAGGTCTAAAAAATGTATATTCATTACACTATGCTGTTCTTTCTTCAGGTACAGGCCATACTGCTCTATCGTCAAGGACTTAGCAAATTCTTCTATTTTATCCGCCTTCTTCCAGATAACCAAGATATCATCGATGTACCTGATGTATAACTTCATCTCCACCCGAAAGTTTGGTAGTATCTGCTCCTCAACTGTCCGAAGGGTGATCTCTTCAAGCACTCCCACCATTGGACTACCAATAGATACTACTAGAAGCTGCTTATATGTCTTATCCTTAAACATGAAGTAGGACTCATGAAACATGCGCTATGACACATAACAATTGTGAGAATTTGTCTGCTTGCGGGATGATGTAGGTAAACAACATGATAGGCCACAGGATTCCATTGATGTTAGGAATAGGTACAAACCAGTACTATACCACATGAGGGTTTGGAAGCTGTTAGAAGTTTGCTCTTCATTGCAATACAAAATAGCTCTCCGATAAAAGCTTCTGAAAGCTGACTTTTCTAAATATAAATTATTATTTCCAAGGACGTGACCGTGACGTCACTCTTTGGCAATTTGCCGCGATGATTCAACCTGCTTCATACGCATTTTCAAGGTAACAGTTTCTTTTTTACAGTTCTTTAATTTATTTCATTAAATCTGCCCCACTTTTTCTTAGAATCTTTACAGCTTACTTCTCAAATAAAAAATATTTTTTAATAGCGCATTTTTTGAGTGTTTACCTATCATCAGCATGCTAAACTGAGAAACAATATAAAAACATTTCATTTCCAATAATTAAGAGTCTAACTCCACTCACCAATGAAAGAGTATATTGTTTCTATATAGAATATTGCTTATGAGTAAGTACCAAAACCACTCTATTAAAAATTATTTTTAGTTTGAGAAATATGCTTATTGTTGACTTTTATTTTGCGTTATATGAACCAAGACTTAGCTTAATTACAAAAATATCAGTTTGATCATTCCGAATTTTTTTTCAAGATGTAAAATCAAATAATATAAAGATATAAAGATGATGAAAATATTGCGAGCTTCAAACAATTCCAAATTTCACATTAACTTTATTTTTTTAATCAACTAGCATATTAAGCAACTTATGAGTCTGTAATCAATCTGTTATTTTTATAAGTTTCGTTTTATAAATAGAGAAATAAATATTTTATTTCGATATATTTGTTTTATTTGTTGAATTAAAATAATTAAAAGGGAAAATAAATTTTTAAATACACAAAGTTTTTAGGCTGGGAGAATGGGTCTTCCGAAGTGAGTGAGCGCATTTAACTGCACAGTCATACATAATCAGATATCAGGTTGGGGGAATGTGATCTTTATAAGAGAATAGATCGCCAAATAATTTAGTATAGAAAAGTAGCTTGCACAGTAAAAAAGATTGAACACCACTGGCATATGATATGTATCAGATTTAAGATCAAATTCTCTAATGAAAGCAAATTTTATCTTAAAAATAATAAATATGACATGAAAATATATCTGATACAATCAGCAATGAGAATAAGCAAGAAAAATTATAAAATAATTAATTCATCAAATTGGTAATAAAATTATGTAATCTTATTATAAAAACAATTTAATAAAGAACAGATATGTAAAAAAATTTTTCAAGATATGCAATAGAGATTATTATATCAAAAAAATAAATAAATAAACTGATTTAACTTGTTGCATACCATTGACAGAATATGCCATGTAGCAGGGATGAACAATAGAATTTTATAATTGAATTTTATGGGTCCTAATCAGTTTGTTGCAATTGTATTTAGGATTTGAAAAAAATCATAATGAGTTTCTGATTGATGGTTCCTAAATATTTTCTGACCAAAATTCCGTATTTTAAACGGTTTTACAAAAATTTGAATATTTTTTGAAAAATTTACTTTTTATTCCTTCTTTTTCTATATTCTAGATTACTGTGTTCATATTTTGATTAAATGTTGAAATAAAAATTAAATTAGTCAAATCTTTTTATAAAAATTAATTTTGTATATGATATAAAATCTTAAAATTTAAAAAATATAGAATAAAACCAAACTTTTGCTTAATTCTATTAAAAGAGGTAATATTTTTATTGATAATTGATTTTTTTTACTTCATTTTTTGCCATTTTTTATGAAAAAATACAAATACAGGTAGACCTTGATTAGTGCGAGTTTGAATAATGTGATATTCGATTAGTGCGACTTATAAAAATGATATGATCTCGGAAAATATTACAGATTTTAAAATCCATCTTGTTTTTAAAATGAATTTTTAATTTTTTAAAATTTGCAAGCAAAATCAGCTGCATTTAGTGACATTGTTCGACATGCAGGTTCAAAACATAAATCAAATCACTGTCATCAAGTTCATACAAACACTTCCAATAATATGTTACTATTTAAATTATTTAATTCTAGCTCTATATGTTATGGATTTTAGGTATCACTATTAAGTTTAAGAAGTATATTATGGTACTGAAGTTATTATTAATTAATAAAACAATGATAAGTCAATAAATATATAAGTACAAAAATAAATGTATTAAAACTGTACTTCCAGTTAAATGCAATTAAAGCTTTTAAGCTAGAGCTTGTTTCATATGCTAAAAGTTTTTAAGCTTTATATTATGTGATTTGTTAATCAGATTCAAGTTGAGCTTTGGTTATGATATGCAATTGTTACACAGAACAATAGAAACAGTTTGCAAGTTAACAACAGATATAGATAAATACAAACAAAACTTCATTTTATTATATTGATACTTTACAGAATATTAATAATATACCAGAATAAAAAAAAGATACTTACAGCAATTACAAAATACTCTTATTTCATAATCATCACATTTTCCATTTAATTGATCAGCATTATGACATGTTAATCCAATTGTAGATTCACATGATATCTTTTGTATTGACATACTTGTTGCAGATTTTGAAGAAATTCCAGTTCCAACTGCTCTGCATTCTATATCCTTCACCTTATCTGTACTACAAGGTATTTTAAGATCTTTTATCAATTCATAATCACCAGTAATTGTTGGGAGAGTGTTCATCCATTCAGTCCAACCTTCTTTGTAACAAAAAGGTAAAGCTGGTGTACAAGGTTTACCTATGCAAGTTATATTACCATGACGGCAGTAACTAAAATAAAGAAAGTATCACTTGAATTTTCAAGATATTTATAGAAAAATATTCTCTAATATTATGTAAAATTATTTTTTATGGAAATATCTCAGTAGTCCAGAATTCCAAAAAGTTAACGAAACTTGAAATTTATTCTTATTATTTTCATCTACGTAATAGATCCAGTGGATTCCGCTTAATTGGGATACTAGTTAATTGGGGCAGCCGTGTAATTGGGCCAAATCTCAAAGAATGGAAACCAAACTAATAAACTAATACATAATTTAAATGCTTAATTGGGACAACTTTTCGTTTAATTGGGATAGTAGCAGAAAAGGAATTTTCAATTTTTGATATATTTTAGGGATTTTTCAAAATTATGGCAACACTACTTACACTAATACTTGTGTTCTTTCTTAAAAAAAATCCTTATATAAAAATTATAACAATATTTTATTGTACTGGTAATTTTTCAGGTTAAATCTTTCTATAAGATAATACAGACTATATTTTATTGTACTGGTAATTTTTACAGGTTAAACCTTTCTAAAGGCAATACAGACTAACACAATGGAGCGGGTCGTTTCATCGCATTCTATTACTTATACATCATCGACACACTATTGCTGCATTAATATAAACATCCATTCTTTAGTAAAATTACAAGTAAATATCATCATTGATAAATAATACATAATAATAAAAACTATTCTTGTTAAGAAAAAATAATTTTTTCACATCATTTTAAAAAATTAGAAGAAAAATGATTAAAAAACTTAGCATATTTTAGATATTGTTTACAGGTACTCCTCACTTAACGACCTACCTGTTTAACGACTGCTCGAACTTACATCTGAGTTTAAAACTATTTTTTTTAATGGAATATTTGGTCGAACTTACGTCCGTGCTTAAGACTGTTTTTTTAATGGAATATTTGGTTTTTGCTCATACGCACATTGCTTCGACTTTTGTTTGTAATTTCCCCACACTCGTAGTTCCAAAAAAAAAACTGAAGAAAAATACTGTACTTTGTGCATAATTAAGATACTGAAAATACTGTACTTTGTGTCATAATTAAGATATAAATTTTAATTTGATATTTGTTTCCAATATTTTAAATATAGGATAAGTTTTTGACTTACCGGCCAATTCGTTCTACGACAGAGTCGTGAGAATGAAACTCAGTCGTTAAGTGAGGAGTACCTGTATTATTTTTTTTCTATGTATCTTATAATGATTTCAGCTATGATGCCTGCAACTGAGGAGCTTGTTAGTTATTCATGATACAAAAGATATGGCAATTAATGATTTTATCAAGAATATCAATAATAATAACTATGGCCTTAAACTAGAATTAGAACAATCTGGTATGATTGAAATTTGAATTATCAAGGAAGTAATTTTTATGTTACACATATCTACATGAAATGATTTTGTTCCCCCTTATCCATATACATAAAGCTTCATATGACCCCCAGACATATAAAACTACTAATATTAACTTAGTGTATACCAAAAGAATTAAAAAATTATGGTATTAATAAACCAGTTAATTAAGTAATTAAGCTTAATATGCAAAATATTAAAATTGTCATATCTTACTTAATTTTTATCAAAATCTTTTGAATTTTTACAATTTATTATGTTTTTCATTTTCTTTCTAGCAGTGTAAGCATTTTTTAGCTTAATTTTTTTTCAAAAGTTTTTGTTCTATATATGATATCACTGAAAATACAATTTTTTTATATGAAAATTGAACATACAATAAAATAATTGCTGTTTTTGAATAGTAGCTTGTCCTCTGAATAAAACAAATCATAAATGAAGAAACTTGAACTATATTTTCAAAAATTAATTACCAGTAATATATAAATTTTGATTATTGAATATTTATTAAGAAATTTCATGTAATTAGTTCAAAATTTACATAAATTTATTGAAATATTGTCATTTTTATTAATTATTTATATTTATTGATATGTTTTTCTTTGTTTCAGTAATTTTTATTTTAATATTTAATAAATTTTTGAATTTATATAAAAAACAAACATATATGGAAATCATCTCTCATATACAGGTAGGCCTCGATTAGTGTGAGTTGAATAATGCAATATTCAATTAGTGCGACTTATAAAAATGATACTGTTTTTCAGTTAGTGCAAGCAAATATTTGATTAATGCAAGTTGTAAGCATAGACCACAGTTACTGCGAGCAAATATTCGATTAATGCGAGTTGTAAGCATAGACCAGTCTTTACGAGCAAATATTCGATTAATGCGAGTTGTAAGCATAGACCAGTCTTAGTAATAAGTGTCCGTCCCCTTTTACGATGTCAATTAACAAATTAATGTTAATTTTCGGTTAGTAAAACCGGACAAGGTTAATTAACAAATTAATGTTAATTTTCGGTTAGTAAAACTGGACGAAGAGCAGTCCAAGAACAATATAGATCAGTCTTACTAACAAATGTCCATCCCCTTTTATGATGTCAATTAACAAACATTCTTACTAACAAAGCTCTGCCTCCTTTTATGATGTCAATTAACAAATTTCGTTAATTTTTGGTTAGTAAAACTGGACAAGGAGCAGTCCAAGAACAATAGTTAATTTTCGGTTAGTAAAACCGGACGAGGAGCAGTCCATGAACAGTCACATAATTTTCAGTTAATAAAACCAGACGAGGAGCAGTCCAAGAACAGTCACTTGCTCCGTCTCCTTTTATGATGTCAATTAACAAATTACCGTTAATTTTTGTTTAGTAAAACCAGACGAGGAGCAGTCAAAGAACAGTCACTTGGCTTTGAAGGGCAGTAAAACTGGACGAGGAGCAGTCCAAGAACAGTCACTTGGCTTTCAATCTTTTATGATGTCAATTAACAAATTAATGTTAATTTTCGGTTAGTACCATTTTATGATGTCAATTAACAAATTAATGTTAATTTTCAGTTAGTAAAACAGGACAAGGAGCAGTCCAAGAACAGTCACTTGGCTTTGAAGGGGTGAAAGATGAGGAGCAGTCCAAGAACGGGTCACACGATTTTGAAGGGATGAAACATCAGAAAGATGGGCTTTTTGCCGCTTGGCTTTGAAGGGGTGAAACATCAGAAAGATGGGCTTTTTGCCGTTCAAATTTTCGGTTAGTAAAACCGAACGAGGAGCAGTCCAAGAACGGTCACGGCTTTGAAGGGATGAAACATCAGAAAGATGGGCTTTTTGCTGTTAAAGATTTTGAAGGGGTGAAACATCAGAAAGATGGGCTTTTTCTGTTAACTGTGCTTTGAAGGGGTGAAACATCAGAAAGATGGGCTTTTTGCCATTAAATGTTTAACATTACTGTACTTTTGAAGGGGTGAAACATCAGAAAGATGGGCTTTTTGCCATTAACTGTTTTGAAGGGGTGAAACATCAGAAAGATGGACTTTTTCCGTTAACTGTTTGATTAGTAAAACCGGATGAGGAGCAGTCCAAGAACAGTCACTTGGCTTTGGGACAAGGAGCAGTCCAAGAACAGTCACTTGGCTTTGAAGGGGTGAAGATGAGGAGCAGTCCAAGAACGGGTCACACGATTTTGAAGGGATGAAACATCAGAAAGATGGGCTTTTTGCCCACACGAAGGGTGAAACATCAGAAAGATGGGCTTTTTTCCGTTAACTGTTTAACATGGACGAGGAGCAGTCCAAGAACAGTCACACGATTTTGAAGGGGTGAAACACCAAGATTATTGGATTTTGCTGATAGCGATTTAACATTATTATTATTCAGCTTTATCATTTTTGTCATTAGCTATTTAACATTACTATTATTCAGCTTTGTTATCGTTTACGTTAGCTATTTAACATTATTATTATTCAGCTTTGTTATCATATAGACGTAGCTATTTAACATTACTATTATTCAGCTTTGTCATCATATACATATGGTATAGTACAGAATTTTCTCTTTTAAAAAGTATCAAAATGGATAAAAGCAAGATCATATTTGATGATAAAACAGGAAACGAAAAAAGAAGAGGTTAGTGATTACGCTGAGCAATGGGATGTGAGAGTGACATAAAAGCAGCGCTCAACTTCCGCTTTCAATTTGGCGGTTGGTTTGATGATGGTATGGAAGAGGTTAGTGATTATGCTAGAGCAAAAAATGGATGTGATTAAGCGACGAAAGAGTCGATCAACTTCCACTTTCGATATGCTCTTTTGGTTTTGATTTGGCGGTTGGTTTGATGATGATATGAGACACAATTCCTGGTAAATTATTAATTTAGATGATGAACAACAATGTAAAATTTCTTAATTAGTTAGTATTGTGGTTATTCATTGTGAGGTTGGCTAATAGCCAGAATCTCACAAAGCAAGAACCAATTACCATATGTTTACATAGTTAACAGGAATCTCACAAAGCAAGAACCAATTATCATATTTTACATATAGTTAATTGGCCGGATCTCACAAAGCAAGAACCAATTACCATATTTTACATATAGTTAATACCTTGAATAGTGCATTCATGGGACCCATTATTCGCACTAATTAAGGCCTATCTGTATAAACAACCATAATATTCTTTACTTTTTTCTAATTGGATCAGATGGTAGACACTCACATCATTCCCAATACTATGAGTGTAGTAGGCTTAGCAGGAAAAGTAGGGAAAAGGATTGGCAGCAACAGAGGAAGTTCATGTATAGGCACTGTGGAACTGCAGAATGCCTAATTTTCCTCGATATATAAATATATTTACATTTGCTTGTAACATTTAATTTTATCATCGACATCCTATACAAATCTCTTATTTTATATAAAAAATAATAAAAATCCATCTTGTAGCAGTTAGGAGAGCAAAGGATATTAGCAGCACCGTGGTAAACACAGTGCTGCTAATACTCATACAAGCATATGCACATTGCAGTGAGAAGTGAGCTATTAGCATAATGTGGCACTGTCTGTTGCACAGTTCAATTGTTTATATACAGGTTATCTATCACCATTAGTGGCATTTCATAGTGCTTATTGTGTTTACTCAATCTCTAAATATTTGGACATTACAATTAAAGACAACATTCTGAATTATACCAACTATATAATTTTATTGATAATGAACAATATTTTTTCATGTTTAATTTTTTTAATTTTTATCATAATTTTGATATTTTATCCAAATACATATACAATACATACAAATACATATATTTACTGTGTATATGTATATTTTGAAAGTTGCAGCACCCCACAATTTTGATTTGTTTTGTTTTATTGCTGCTGAGCAGCAATAAAACAATAAAAGTGCCATATCCTTTTTAATAGCAGATCTTTTGTTTTTATTAGTATTTTCTTATTTCTTCACAAAAAAGTAAAAGTCAATAATTAATAAAAAATATTGCCTATTTTAATAGAATAAAGAAAAATATTGGTGATATCTATATTTTTTAAATTTTAAGATTTCATAATTCATTCTACAGTGCGTGCCAAAATAAACGCAACAGCAGCAAAAAAGTTAAAGTCCAGTGTAAGTTAAAAATCGTATTTATATCAGTTGATATAAAATAAGAATTCAGAAAAAATATTGAACGTTATCGTTTACACAGAATGAATACTCCAAACAAGAAAAAGTGTAGAAAATCGAAAAATAAAAAAAAGTTAGAAACGGAATATAAACCAATGATGATAAACCAGAGTAAGATGCATCGACAACCGCCGCCATGTTATTTCAGTCGCGCGATGCGTTTCATGTCATCACATGATCAACACGATGACTCATCACTTCCCAGGCTTATTCAAATTAGACG
>AYEL01085925.1:0-34435 GCA_000484575.1 Olivierus martensii
TTTTTTTTTCTACATTTTGCTTTTAATGTTGCCCAGAACGGCTCCCTTAGTACTCTATTTGAGTGGAAAGGGGCAATCAAAATTTAGCCACCAAGCTTACCATACAAAAGAAAGAGTGTCTATGCCTAAAATTTTGTCAGATGACTCAACATATGAACTGCCACCATACATCAAAATTTTGTCCAAATTAGTGATTCACAGTTAACAAGTCTCCTTGTCAGATACAACCAATAATAGTTATAAAAAGCAAACTTTCCAGTATCATGACAGTCATTACAACAAAGTTTCACTTATTTTGTTCCTTTTATTCTTAAATGAGTTTTATTATTATATATAGACCATAGATATTCTGAATATAAACACTGTGTAAAACATTGTCCATTTGTTTTTCTACAGTCTGAATTTATTCTACCAAATTATTCAATAGCCATATTATAGAAATAAGTATACAAGTATTTATATAGTTATGACTCTGATCACAGACAAGCTTACAAAAACAACTTTTCTTGGAATCACATTAAATAATTGAAGATTTTATTATCACTAGCCAATTATCGCCTTCCAAGAATTATTTTCTTTTGTAATTTTTTTAAATTTTATATTGTCATTTAACTTTTTAACTTAGTATACACAATTTTTATAACCAGTAGCTTTTTTCAATTTAAAGATAATTTAATATAATTTATTCTTTTGTGCTTCATTTCATGTCTGGATTGTTCTTTTGTCTTCTTATTTTTATTGTTTCTTTCTTCTTGGATAATGCATTCTGCAGTGTTTCTAGTATAGCCATGTTAGTTAGTTTGTTGTATAATCCATGCAGCTTATTTAGATTTTTCTTCCTCTGTGCTATAATGCATATTAATTCTCTCTGCAAACTATAATGCTATAATATTATAATGTTTATAAGTTGCTTACAGTTCAATACCATCATAGCACATTACAGCAGTTAAAAGAAATACGTTTTATTAAATTAAGAGTAAAAACGTTTTCGGTATTTTTATCATACCCTCATCAGTTACAATAAACTAAAACAGAATATCTGTTCTAGTTTATTGTAACTGATGAGGGTATAATAAAAATACCGAAAACGTTTTTACTCTTAGTTTAATAAAACGTATTTCTTTTAACTGCTATAATGTGCTATGATGGTATTGAACTGTAAGCGTATAAGGTAATAAGCAGTTTTTGAATTGATTAGTTTATAAGTTGTTCATATTCAGCTAATGATAGTTTCAAAGTCAAAAGCACTATTGATGTATTTGTTTTTGTATTTAATAAAAATTTTTTGCTTCAAAAAGGCTTCAATTTTTGTTAAAACTGATTGTATTCTATTTTGCTGTTTAAATTAATTCTGTATAATCATAAAACTGATGATAGATTTCTTAAGCTGAAAACATTTTTCTAAGATTTTTTACTATATAAATATTCGAGGACTTTCAGAGAAAATGTGAGGTCCAGGGTAAATAATATTTTTGAGGCCCTTAAAAAAAATTGACAAATATATAATAAGTGTACAAGAAAAGCAAAAACAATGATAAAAAATTTCAAATTTTGACAAACATTGAAGCTCAAACAGTATAAAAATATACAAATATATTTTTTCTAACAAATTGAGTTATAAATTGAGGTCTTTAAAATTGTGAGGACTTGGATAATTACCTCTCTTGCCCCCTCTCTGATAGATACTGTAAATATTACATTCTTACTGATAAAATGCTTGTAAATGTTGTGTGTGTTGATATTAAGAGAGAATTTCTAAAATATAAGTGAGACTGGTTAACTACAAGATGAAAGTTTATTGTGTCTGCCTAAGGAGAGAACTACACACCAAGAGGGAAAGAATGTAAACAATAATATAAAAAATTAGATATTCAGATTACACTGCCATCGGAGTATTAGCGCTATTTACCGGCGGTTAGGCACATTAATATTTTACTCTATCAATATGCTGTTCATTTATTGTATTAAATTTAATATATGTTATTAATAGACTATAAAACATTTATAATCAATTAAAAATGAAAATTATAATTTATTCTTACACAGTTTTACCTTTCAAAATATGGATTAAGAGGTACAGCCAAGTGGCAAGGTTTGAAAATATCTGATTTTAATATATTACACTGAGTAACAGCAAACTGTTTTCGGCTAGCTGTGCAAGGATCTTTGATATCCAATGGATATGGGCAACTTTCATATACTCTCCAACTATGGCCAAAAACAACTGCTCGTGCTTCAATAATTCCTCCAGCAGGAGTTATGAAATCATCAAGCCCATCATCATTAAAATTTCCACATAAACCATTTAACTGTAAAAGTAAAATTCAATAAATAATATAATTATTAATTAAAAATTCTAAATATATATAGTCTTCTAATTACAAGTATCACATTTTACATATATAAGTATGTTATATTATTTTCAAATTTTTTTTAATTAAAAAAGATTATGATAATCAAATGCTATAAGAACAAACAAATTATAAAAATATATATCAATTAATGTGTTAATATAACATAAAGATACACTGACAAACTGCTTTATTCTGTTTAATACAGTTCCAGACTTAAGCACATCAAGCAGTGAGAAATAATTTAATTTATTGTAAAAACAAAAGTATTTTCGGTAATAACATTACCATCATCAGTTGTACATTGGAATACATGTATTCGAATGTACAACTGATGATGGTAATGTTATTACCGAAAATACTTTTGTTTTTACAATAAATTAAATTATTTCTCACTGCTTGATGTGAAGTCTGGAACTGTGTTAATATATTTCAAGAAGAAAATCATTTATGATATTTCAACGTTTTATAAATTCCATCAAAATGGTACTATTTTTTAATTTAGTCAATAATTAGATCCCAAGTCAGCAATGATGTCTATGTTGATTACATGATGTCATTACATATATTCTTGAAAATAAGATCATTTCATCTTTTACCATTATGTTTGAATTTTGATTCAGTAATATATCTTTCACTCAAACTAAACAAAAATATCCTATAACTAAATATAAAATAAATAAAGAATATAGAGGAAGAATATGGATTTGAATCCTTATAAGAAATCAGATGAAAAGCTCTGTAGCAGAACACTTTTTCAATTTTACAGTTAAAGCTTTAAAAATTTTAAATACAAAACACTTTCTATGTAATTATATCCTCATCAAAACAGATATAATTCTATATACAAATATAAATAACTTATAGAATGTTGGATGATGTCAAATTCAAAAATTTTGATAATAACTATTGGAACAGGTACATACTACAACTAAGGTAACTTTACAATGTAAATAATTACTGTGAATCTTATACATAATAGTTCAATTTTAATTTCAGTTTTCTTTCATAGAGATGTATGAATGAAGTATGAAATGACGGCTTAATCTTTCTGATCTTTCTGTTACTTATTGCTTTTAATTCTTTTTGGTAGATTGAGCATTAATCCACTGAAGAATTTGCCAAAAAGTTATTTGAAGTAGAGCTGCTGCCTAAGGAAAAATAACAATCTACAATTTTGAATCCCTATATCTCTCCAGCCATACAGAGAAACTAAGTATTGAACTATTCAGGTTCTTACTATAGCACATAGCAAAAAACAAGTGTCACTTGAGGTGTTAAGAAAAATCTGCCACATTACAATCCAGAGATTGTACTTTAAGTTTAATGGAAATTTTTACAATCAAAATAAGAGGATTACCATAGGCAGCCCCATGATAATAGTTCTGATTGAAATGATAATAAGGAAGAAAGAAAAAGAAATCCTCCTCAGAATCAAGATACATTGATGATATCTTTATAATCATAGGAAAACCATTAAAAGCTATTAATCTAGAACAGGGATTGGCAAACTTTTGAGATGGAAGAGTCAAACTTGTCCCTCATATTTGAAAGCCATAAATATATTTTTACAAAGGAAAATTTAAAGTAATAGAATATTATAGCAATCTATCTAATAACTTCAGTTCGTCGGACTGGGAAAATAATCCATTATCATCTCAACAATGGATTTTATTAACTAAAGCACTTTCAGCTCAACCGAGCCATTCTCAGTAGTTAAACATTAACAACTAAACTGTTTAGCTGTTAATGTTTAACTACTGAGGAGGGCTCGGTTGAGCCAAAAGTGCTTTAGTTAATAAAATACGTTATGAGATGATAATGGATTGTTTTTCCTGCCTGACAAGCTGAAGTTATTAGATGGAAATAATGGAGCAGTGTAATTTTATATTAAATATTATAGCAAGTTATAATATTAAATATATCTTTATTAAATGAAAAAAAGCAAAAAAAAATTGAGCCATGTGTTCAACCATTCCCTCCACTTTCTCTGTATATCACCCTCCACTGTTACTTTCCCTTCCATGATATTATGCTTAGCATATCTTAGTGCCACAAAGTTTTGCAATACCTATAAAACAAATAAAATCATCATTTTGTGCATAAAATTCTTTTAAAATTTTATAAATGAAACTATGATAGTTTTATTTTTATTTTCAGTTTTACTTCAGAGCCACTTGTATGTACCCAAAGAGCTGCATGTGGCTCGCGAGCTGCAGTTTGCTGACCTTTAATCTAGAAGGTATTCTAATGGACACTAACCTGGAACTAAAATAAAAATTGAAAGGTCACACAAAACACAAACCAATTATCTTAACTTTAGAGTAAAATTAATGAATAAGGAACATTTTACAGGCAAAACTTGCAGAAAAGAATTCATTTCTGATACCAGCATGGTCAAAAACCATCTTATACAGAAAGACTATAAAGTTTGATTCAAAGGTTCTAATAAGCAAAATTCAGAAAAAAACCTATACTATGGAACATGAGAGATAAAAATTACCATAATCAGCATTTAGTGGATAAATAAGGAGATGATATTTCATTATACATGATGTAGAAATACTTCTCTGTGACAGATTGTATCTCTTAGTCAGGGCCGGATTTCCCTACAGGCCGAGTCTTAGGGCCCTGCAATTCTAGGAGCCCAAAACTATCAATCAGTTTTCAACTTTTATAAACTTTTAATAAGAAAAAATGGATTTTTATTAAAGTGCTAGATAGAAAGTAAAATTTTAAAGATTCCTTATAAATTATAAGGAGCCTTTACAAATATTCATTCACTGCTTACTTTAACTTATTTAATTAATTAATTATAACTAGCCAATTAGCAGGAATTATTATACTCACAGATTAATTGTTTTAATAAAATTCAAAGTAGCACTTTTGGAATTCTTATATTCCCTCTTCAGCTATACCCATCAAAAATAATTCTATTCCAATTCATTGTTGTTTAAATTTAAAATACATCATAATTATAAAATAAATAAGACTAACACTTTTTTGCAGTGAGGTTAAACTTTATTTGATCTAGTACGCAAACACTTTCGGTCTTTCGACCATTATAAGATAGCAACTCTTACATTCCTTCTATTCCGTTGTATATGGAATTTTTCGCCTGATGATGGTCGAAAGACTGAAAGCGTTTGCGTAGTAGATCAAATAAAGTTTAACCTCACTGCAAAAAAGTGCTAGTCTTATTTATTTTATGCATTCAAGTTAAGCAGTTGTTTTCCGAGTAGATTTTATTCATTTAAATGAACATAATTATTAAAATAATTAAAGCACATGCCATAATAAAATGGTTTTCTAACTTAATTTTAAAAGGTTTTAAAATAATTAAAATGTTATTAAATACGATGAAATGAAAATTTATTTATAATGAATCTTCAGTGTTAAACTAGTTTAAGTAGAACTTCCAGGCACTACTCAGTTCTCTTGGGTTAATTTGTTGATAGGTTTAATCGGTTGTTTTCTTTTTTTTAATATAGCAAGAGATTCTTCTCACCTTCCTATATATGGATTTTCTTGTTTCTTAATGATCTTTGTGTTATCCCAATTTATATCCAGATTACTGTTAACAGTTAATGAAATGTATCAACATTTTCAGTTAGTAAAACCGGACGAGGAGCAGTCCAAGAACAGTCACTAGATTTTGAAGGGGTGAAACATCAGAAAGATGGGCTTTTTCTGTTAACTGTGCTTTGAAGGGGTGAAACATCAGAAAGATGGGCTTTTTGCCATTAAATGTTTAACATTACTGTACTTTTGAAGGGGTGAAACATCAGAAAGATGGGCTTTTTGCCATTAACTGTTTTGAAGGGGTGAAACATCAGAAAGATGGACTTTTTCCGTTAACTGTTTGATTAGTAAAACCGGATGAGGAGCAGTCCAAGAACAGTCACTTGGCTTTGGGACAAGGAGCAGTCCAAGAACAGTCACTTGGCTTTGAAGGGGTGAAGATGAGGAGCAGTCCAAGAACGGGTCACACGATTTTGAAGGGATGAAACATCAGAAAGATGGGCTTTTTGCCGCTTGGCTTTGAAGGGGTGAAACATCAGAAAGATGGGCTTTTTGCCGTTCAAATTTTCGGTTAGTAAAACCGAACGAGGAGCAGTCCAAGAACGGTCACGGCTTTGAAGGGATGAAACATCAGAAAGATGGGCTTTTTGCTGTTAAAGATTTTGAAGGGGTGAAACATCAGAAAGATGGGCTTTTTCTGTTAACTGTGCTTTGAAGGGGTGAAACATCAGAAAGATGGGCTTTTTGCCATTAAATGTTTAACATTACTGTACTTTTGAAGGGGTGAAACATCAGAAAGATGGGCTTTTTGCCATTAACTGTTTTGAAGGGGTGAAACATCAGAAAGATGGACTTTTTCCGTTAACTGTTTGATTAGTAAAACCGGATGAGGAGCAGTCCAAGAACAGTCACTTGGCTTTGGGACAAGGAGCAGTCCAAGAACAGTCACTTGGCTTTGAAGGGGTGAAGATGAGGAGCAGTCCAAGAACGGGTCACACGATTTTGAAGGGATGAAACATCAGAAAGATGGGCTTTTTGCCCACACGAAGGGTGAAACATCAGAAAGATGGGCTTTTTTCCGTTAACTGTTTAACATGGACGAGGAGCAGTCCAAGAACAGTCACACGATTTTGAAGGGGTGAAACACCAAGATTATTGGATTTTGCTGATAGCGATTTAACATTATTATTATTCAGCTTTATCATTTTTGTCATTAGCTATTTAACATTACTATTATTCAGCTTTGTTATCGTTTACGTTAGCTATTTAACATTATTATTATTCAGCTTTGTTATCATATAGACCGTTAGCTATTTAACATTACTATTATTGTTATCAAAGATTTTTGATTGAATAAAAATTGATTTTTATTTTGGTTTCGAATGGCGGTTGGTTTGATGATGGTATGAGATGCAATTCCTGGTAAGTTATAATTTAGATGATGAACAATGATGTAAAATATGAAAATAAATATTTTTTAAGCGGTTGGTTTGATGATGGTATGAGACGCAATTCCTGGTAAGTTATTATTTCAGATGATGAACAATGATGTAAAATGTGAAAAAAAATATTTCTTAAACAGTTAGTGTTGTGGTTATTCTTTGTGAAGTTGGCTAATAGCCAGAATCTCACAAAGCAAGAACTAATTACCATATTTTACATATAGTTAATTGGCCGGATCTCACAAAGCAAGAACCAATTACCATATTTTACATATAGTTAATACCTGAATAATGCAAATTCAAATAGTGCAAGAAATTCGTGGGATCATCATTATTTGCACTAATCGAGGCCTACCTTATTTTTTTCTTTATAGAGGATTAATATACTGATAGGCATTCATCAAAATGATTTAGAGAAGGCAATTCAACACAGAGATACTTAATGAGATCCTTGATGGAATTTCAAGTGATTCTGAAACATAGCTTTTGGACATTGACAGACAATCTGAAGAAATTGTACCAAAAACTCTATTGCAATTATAAGCCATAATGATAAAAATTTGTGGGACATAAGAGAATGAAAATAAATCTAAATGTTTTGATAATAATAATAGTGATGATAATTATTTAGAATCAAGGAAATAGATTTTATGGGTACAAGAATTACTTTCACATGCAACAATGGAATTTTCATAAATATCTGGCCAAGAAAAAGCAAGCCCTACAGAAATATTTTTGCTTCTTATTTAGTGATGACTGATATCAGACTAATTTGTACTCTACCCAAAATCTCGAAGGTTCTATAGTTTCAAGACAACTGATATGGAAGAAATGGAAAAATTTCTTGCCATCAATAAATATATTGATATATACGAGGAAATATCAATCATTTAGCAATACAGCTAAGGAAATCTATTGACAAGATCAATGTGTAAAATATGCAATGTGTACATTTGAATAATAAAATTAATTAAAAGATATAGTAAAGATATAGTATATGAAAATAATAAAATAAGTTATTTCAATAACTTTTTATGTATTTCATATTTTCTAATAATTATTATAATTAATAAAAATCTCAGTCCTCTGTGTACTCCAATTTTAAACACGCTTCATAAGAGTAATTCACATTATTCAGTTGTGTACTCCACAACTAAATAATGTGAATTACTCTTATGAAGTGTGTTTAAAATTGTTATGAAGTGTGTTATTCTTCCACGTTAAATAATATTATACAGGGAGTCCTCAACTTATGAACACTCATATTTATAATAGTAATGTCATACATATTGTATAACTTACTGCTTATACTCTTTTAACTCACCAATTTAAACCAAAGCACTCTTAGCAGTTGAGATCAGCCCTAAATTCTTAATTTAGTAGCAGACGTTTTCAGTATTTCCACCATCTTCAGGCTACCAAAATTTGAATAAGTTTGAACATTTAATCATTTATTTATGGCACAAGATGTTGCTATGGTAACTTATTCTAAATCAGAATTTCTTTTTTCAAATCCAATTATTTCAGTTCTATAGATAACATGCACTTTCATTTTCATTCAATAGGAGTTATGTTTTTTTATAAATAATTTCTGAAAATTTTGGGCAAATATTTTCATTCACAGCTCATTTTGTCCAGAGGACTTTTTGCTATCTAAAAATATCAATTATTCTTCATTCAATAGGAGTTATGTAACTCTGTTTTTTTATAAATAATTTCTGAAAATTTTGGGCAAATTTTTTCATTCACAGCTCATTTTGTCCAGAGGACTTTTTGCTATCTAAAAATATCAATTATTTCATTAGATGACTAAAATTTCATATTAAAAGAATCATATTTTTATCAACTCATATGCATAACAAAATGTTGCGAAAAAATAAAATTTGAAAAAATTGTTACACTAGAAAGAGAATAAAAAGATGCAATAAATATTGAAACTTTCAAAAGATTTTGACAAAAATTAAGTGAGATTTTGCATTTTTTTTTCATATTAAGTTTAATTTAAAAAATAGCAGTGAAAGGCTAAAAGCATTCCTGGAAAATGTTTTATAAGTCAAATTCTCATAAATCATAAACTAAATTATTTTTTTCATATTAAGTTTAAATTTAAAAAATAGCAGTGAAAGGGTAAAAGCATTCCTGGAAAATGTTTTATAAGTCAAATTCTCATAAATCATAAACTAAATTACCATTAACTACAATTACAAATATTTTAATGTGTTCCTGAGCTCAAAATATGCCAACTATTTTTCAATGAAATAAAATACTATCCAGATACAAAGATGAAAAATTTTATGCAAAAAGTATTATAAATTTGGAGTTGTTATAAACAATCTCCAAATGCTATTTTCTTAGGAAAAACCTATAATAAAGAGGCTAGCTACTGACTGAAATCATTTTATAGATTTCTATTCGTGCAAGAGCATTGCCACACAGAAAATGTTATCATGTATCATTTGATATTATCAAAGTTCAATTTTGAATTCCATATCTACTTTTACACATACATTGGCCAAGTCCATCAATTCCCATCCTTGAATACTTGTTTTTATACCACTATCCAATGATTTGCTGATTATTAAATAGTCCTATTTCAATTCCTATTATAGGTCTGACATTCATGAAGGAATCAGTGGACTGAATAAGTGGGAATTGAAAGCTGAATTTTGAATTTGGAATCCTTGAATTTCTCAAGGAGTAAGTCAGGATTCGATCCAAATCTAGTACTAAGTCAAAGTATTTCCATGCATATACAGTACAGCCAATTTTCAATACTTGTTAGCAGACCCAATCATACGTAGTGTGGCAGTCAATAATTTATCTCGGGAATGACCTTCCTGTTTACTAATCTCTGAGTGGAAAATGACATAAAATTGAAAAAAGCAAAATATATCCAAAAGCTAATACCTACCATTCTTTAAAATAACCGAAAGTACTTCTAACTGATTTGTTTCAATCTGATTTTTATTTGAACATCATTTACTTACTGCTATTAGTGCTAAGAAAAACATTTTGTTTTCAATCTATATATGAGATTGCTAAAAATATGATTCTTTTTATGATGATTAGTCATCCAATGAAAAATTGCTATCTTTGGATAGCAGCTGGTATTCTGAATAAAATAAAATATAAATATAAGTAAAAGAATCAAATCATAATTTCAAAAAAAAATCAATAAAAATATGCAAATTTTGATTAATGAATATTAATTAAGATATATTGTGTAATAATTTCAAAATTTACATAAATTTATCAAAATATTGCCATTATTACTAATAATTTATATTTATTGATATGTTTTTCCTTAATTTTAATAATTCTTAATTTAATATTTTATAAATTTTCAAATTTATATCAAAAAGCCTAATGTAAACAAATCAAAAACAGAAGTTGTCTCCTTTTATACATAAACAGTCTAATATTCTTTATTTTGTTCTAATTGGATCCCATATGGTTTAGTCCTGGCCTCACTTACCATATCACTCTTCCAAAGTGTTATAGGCTTAATAGGAAAAATATTGGAATTTGGAGTGCTACAGTAAAACAATAAAAGTAACATGTCCATTTTAATGGTAGATCTTTATATTAGTACTTTCTCATTTTTTCACAAAAATACAATGAAAATGAAGTAAAAAAAATCAGTGATTAATAAAAAAATATTGCCTATTTTAATGAAATTAAGCAATATTTTGGCATTATCTATAATATACAGTCAAACCTTTTAAGCCGCCCCTCTATAAACCGCCACCCTCATTATTTGCTGCAGAATAACAACAGGAATGCAACCTGTCCCATCAGGGACAGGTTGCATTCCTGTTGACAGAGATGCTATATGATGAAGATGACTAATGATAATGGCCGAGACAGCAATAGCCACTGGCAATGATAGCCGACAACGAAGATGACTGATGGCCGTAGCAGACACCAATGATGATGGTGAATGACCATGAATATAAGAAAACTGTGTGTGGCAAAACTATGTGAATTGTGTCAAATAGACTTGTGGATAATTAATTATTTTGAATATTAAATAAATTTTGTATTTAGTTCAAGGATTACTTCAATATGAAAAAGTGTTTGATGTTAGCAGAAAGGTCTCTCTCTCAGATATGTAAGGGAAGGTGACAGCAGGGCTCTCTCACATATTGTAATATATTAATAATCACAAATTGTTATTGTTATGCTAAATAAATACACTCTATTATAGTTACAATTAAGTAGCTTGAATCAAATTTTAATCCTGGACCTCAGCATCACGAATCCAGGACCATGGTCCTATCGAATTCTATAATTCAATTTAAAACCAAAGGAGTGCCGTTTGCAGGTTTTTGGGACCTCACACTATGTTGTAAACTGACAGGGAAGGTACTCAATAACTGAGTGACAAATAGTAAAGCTAAAAATTTTGGCTGAGGTTTAAAACAGATAATAAATTTCTCAGAAATGAAGCTGCATTTACAGGGTGATTCAAATTAAACTCTGTTTGGAACAAACTGGAGAGACAATCTATGGGCATAATGTCTCCAAATTTGGAGGATATATGTTTCAGACCATGGGAAAATGATCAATGCAATAAAAATTGTAATTCCAAAAATGGTCAATAGATGAAAATGCGACACTGGGGAGTTGTACTGGAAAATAAAATTTACATAAAATGCACATGAAAGGGCCTTGTATTAGGTATGAAAAAGTGTGTGTGAATCTTGTCATGACAAGGATAATTCAATAGTTCTCTCATTGCTGGAACATGCATTGTTCTTAAAGTTGTTTTACCAAAACTGCAAAAACGCTGATAAAGCACTTCACCTGTACAGGAGATAGAAATCATTGTGTACAGGTCCACTAACACTCTGTATTTTTTGACGAATGGTTCATCATTTTGAAGAGACAGGAAGCTTTGCAGTTCAACCAGGTCAAGGATGAAAGAAAAAGAAATCACAGGTGACTGAAGATATTGCAACCACTGTTGTTGAGCTGTCCAGTGAGAATATAGCAAGAATGTGCAGTAATTACACTGTAGAAAGGCAGTTGGATTTGCTGTACACAATAATATAGAGGTGTTTGCAGAAAGCATTGGAAGCCTATCAGTATAAGATCCACCATTTATAACAGTTAAAACCTGGTGATAATGATGTGCATGAAAAATTTGCTTTGACGTTCTTGACATGCATGCATAAGAACCTGGAACATCTTAGGGAGTTATGAGGCTCAGTTTCACAAGTGCAGAACAGTGAACACATAAAACTGCCACATCTGATCAACATAGAATCTCATTGAGTCCAACAGATGCTGTTGCATTCATCTTATGTGATTGTTTTGTTTGGATAGGTTTTACCACCGAGTTTTTGGTTGGGCCATTTTTTTTTGAGGAAATCAGTTTGTAGGGTCCAAAGACCTGTTCTGTAATTCAGCTTGTTATCAGGATATGTTGCAGGGTTTCATTATTCCAGAACTTCAGCAACAAGATATCTCAACACAATATTCAACAAGATGGGGCTCCCCACATATTGAGCATGACATTCAACAGTTTCTAAGACATCATTTTTCAGAACATCGTGTTATCAGTTGTGCATTTCTTACAAGATAGTCTTCACCAGACCTTACTCCTTGTAATTTTTGGCTTTGGTGTTATCTCAAACACAAAGTTTATCAAGGAAACCTTGGAAACCTGGCAGATTATCGGCCAGATTGGCCACATGGAAATGCTTCAGCTTTCCACTCTTGAGGATCTGGGTTCAAATCTCGGGTCTGACCCCTTGAAAATATTTATTATGAGGTCTGGATCCAGCCCACCAGTTTCTCTGTTGACAAAAAAACCTGGCAGATTTGAAGAACTATATCACCTTGCATGCACATAAGATCTGTACTGACCAGTTACATGCTGCTGTGGATCATGCTGTGACATAATATCACTTGTTGGCCCTACAGTACAGTGTACATACTGAACATTGCCTGTGAGACCATTTCGAGACAGCTCCTAGAAGCCTTTGTTTGCTGTTATGTTAGTCGCATGTGTTTCATTGGTGCTGTTAGCCATAACTCTGTATGATTGAGAGTTTGTGTGTATGGAATTGAATTAATCAATTTACATGATAACACTTCATATGCTGTTGTTTATTAGTAATGTCATGTTTTATATTCATTATCTGAAAATGATCGCAATGCCACATTTTCGCCTATCGACCAATTTATGAACTACAAGTTTTATTGCACCAATCATTTTCCCATGGTCTGAAATGTATACTCTCCAAATTTGGAGATTTTCTTCCATAGATTCTCTCTCCAGACTGTTCCAAACAGGGATACTTTAATTTGAATCACCCTGTACTTCTATTAACTTTCCACCAACAATTGGGTCCATTGCATGTACCAAACGATTTAATGTCCCCTACCAAAATAATAGAGGATTTTACAATGTCAAAGATAAAGAGGTTTGGAATAAACATTAAAAATTTGCCCAAATTATTTAGACATATTTGATCTAATAACCCTAGGAAGAACCTCTAAATTTCTGTCCATTTTTGATTAGGACTCACTGAAGAAGCAAGCAGAGCAATTTGAACTTCCAATAGAAATTCAGATTCAATCCTCAAACCAATCACATTGGATCCTGAAAGTTCTTAAAAAGACCTGTTAGAGATCCTACAATGTTGTTGTGTAAGTTGTGTTATGTGATATTACACTTATATTTCTACTCTGGTGTCACCAGTGACTAGATTACCACTTCCTCACCAACTAATGATGCTATAACTTTGAGAACTCTCTCTCTCTAATGGAGTTCGTGTACAGATTTCATTTTTGCCAAAAGATCATTCAGATTTTCTACAATGTTATTATTATTAATGTAATATTAATTTATCAGATCTTTTCCTTTCCTGGACTAAGAGAATTGAAATGTATGATACTGATGTTAATAGTAGTACTCAAGAATATGATTTTACTTTTTCTTAACTTTTGTAAATATGATACACATAACTTGTTTGGATAGTAAAATTTAATTTACTTTCTTTTAACAGTAATTTGAAAATTCAATTAAAAAAACATGCTCTTCTGGTTTCTATTTCAGCTTGATTTCCTTGTGATCATTTGCCTAAGCAATGCACAACTCTTAAGATCAAATGTATTAGAAAAAGTTAAGAGTGATACCCTTTCTACACTGGCATTAGGTAATATAGATTACAGTTAAACCGGTTTAACTTAAACGGGAATATCTAAATAGAGGATTAAATCTCGTCTACACTAGCAACTCCGTAAATGTAGATTAACTCGTTAGTTCCAATTTTGTCCCACAGGTGGTCCCATCTTAATGTAAATAGGCCGATTACGTTTCACTTTACGAATTTCGCTGACATATTCCCTCCATATGTCAATTAATATATATACAGCCTGGTCTGTCCAGTTTCCCAATCTTTTTTTTCTGGTTTTCGTAGTTTCTGTGCTGGAGACATTCGAGGTGAGTGCGGCAATTTTACAAATCACGTGGTCAAAACTGGATAATCTACTTTCAGAAACAAGATTATTTTAATCTGCTTTCGCTCGACTTAATCTGGATATTTTTAATCTCCTTCGTTCTACATTGATAAACTTAATCTAGAATAACGAGTTATTCTAGATTAAAGTGCCAGTGTAGAAAGGGTATGAGGCTCCCACATAAGCAAGATGTTTTAGTGATGACTTATCTGCTTAGAACTTTCATAAAATTTAATACAAAATACCTATTGCTCATAAAAGTTTTACATCATGATCAGTGGTAATGACTTTTAATTTTTGTCATGAGGCAAGACATATCAATATCTAAAAATTTATATAGCTTTTTATGAAAAACTGTACAAAAATGTATATTCATTTTTGATATTAATGATTATTTGCATTTATGATAATTTTTGCACTGTTAAAAATAAAGTATCTGGGGAAAAAAAGACACTTTTGCTACCTTGTTTAAATTTTCATAGAGGCAACTGCTCAATTGCCTCATGGAGTTGGCTGGACATTTTAATCATGATAAAGTTTATTTATTATTATATTTTATTATATTTGGTTTAATTTTTTATATACAGGCACTTCTGTAATTATGAACATAATTCATATGTAAGTTTTGTTTATAACTTGGATTATTCATTACTCAATACTGCTGTTACTTTTGTCTTAAAATGTACTGAAATAAGTTTATATACTGTATATTGTAATATATTTCACAATTGGATCAATTAAAAATTTCTTATTTCACAGATTTTAATGAAAATTTCTAAATAAAAGTGAGGAATTTTGGTGTAATTCTCACTATCTTGAAATATTGTTGCAATATGTTAACTAACTGTTAATTTTACATTATATTTATTGATAGAGCATTTTACTATCATATTACTTAAAATTATTGAAAAATTTTTGAAATTTTATGAAATTTTAAAATGAAATTTCACATTTGTAAGTATTAAATGGGATTAACTAGAGGAGCACCTGTATTAGATATTTTTGATGGAATATCATTTATTTTTAGATGAAAACAATTTTCTTGATATAGATATTCTAACTCTTAATACAGCACCACTAGCAAGTGTTCTAATCTTTTTATTCTCATAAAACGTTTTCAGACTATTTATAGTCCCTCCTCAGTACAAATATACTTTTATCACCTATATTACATGGAATTCAATATATTTCAAACATAGTCCTCTTACATGGAGTTCAATGTATTTCAAACATAGAGAACTATGTTTGAAATACATTGAATTCCATGTACACTTATATTTATTTGGTCAGTATTTTGTAAAATAAATAGTCAGTATAAATGGATATTTTGATCAGTATAAATAATTAAATGTCAGTATCAAATTACATTTAGGTCAGTATAATTTTCACTTTTGGTCTGTATAATTTACATTTTTTGGTCAGTATAATTTACGCTTTTGGTCAGTATAAATAATAAAATTGCAGTAATATTTTTTAGTTGGTATTTTTTATTGGTTAGTATCTTTGTGGGATCAGAACTTTCTTATTGTAAAATAAAAGAAAACATAAGTATAAGAAAAAAAAGGTTTATTATATTAAAGAACAAAACATAAAAATGCAAAATAATATATTTTTATTACTTAACTGATTATCAAAAAATACAAAATATTAATACATATTAAAGAAACATAATATTAAAGTAAAAATGTTTAATTAATCAACTAAAAGAGCACGGGTTGCTAATTTCGGCCTTTCCCTTGAACGTTTCTCACCCATAGGTACTTGTTTAGCTGCTGGAAGAGGTTTGACACATTTTAAACATATAGCTAAACCTATTAAATGCAGTATATTTTGTTCATATAAAATATAAGACCATAAACATATGAAGTCAAAATTATATATAATATCAACTTTTAATTAATTGAAATGAAAATTTGTACTTAATATTGATGAAGGATAGATATATCGATCAAAGACAAATAGGTCGGTCGATGTTCAAAAACAGGAAAAATGGTTCTAGCATATTTGGCTTGAATAAAGCATAAAATATTGAAAATGTAAACTAATATGAAACCAAAATTACATATTATGCCAACATTTTATTAATTGAAATAAAAAGTTATACTTAATATCAATATTTATATTTAATATCGGTGAAGGATACTTCCATCTTACAAGGATGGGGTCTAGATCGTTCACCTTCGGACTTGGCCAGTAACAAAACCTTTCTTTCTATTCCTTGGATTGCCACCTGGCCAGTAGAGGGTACTGGAGTTACGGCTTTGCCAGAAGCTAAAAGATGTTTTAATAGGACCATGTAATGCATAGGACTATGCATATACATTGAAACAATTAATACATAGAAGCAATACAGGCAGGGGCTTGGCGAAGCCAGAACAAGTCCAGTATCCTCTACTGGCCAGGTGAATAAACCAAGGAATAGAAAGAAAGGCTTTTGTTACTGGCCAAGTCCGAAGGTGAATGACCTAGACATGAAGATATTGACGGATTGTCAATATCTCAAAACTTCAAAACTAGGTGATTCTTTTGGACACATATCCTCATTATATATACCAATTTTGGAGTCTATACTATGGATAGTTTGGGAGAAATCGAAAATCTTAAATTTATTCATGAGCCATGCAGAGCTACAGGGGCTATGGGATTTTCAATGTTAAATTGAATCGTTAATAAACTTCGTTAAAATTAGAGCTACGTCTTGTGATTGCATATGACTGATAACTAGAACTAATAATCTATTTGATAAAATTGTTAAACTTAAATTCTGACGGTAAGTATAGAAGAAATTGAAATTTCTATGCAGGCAGAGCTACAGGGGCTATGGGATTCAAATGTTAGAATAAACTTTATCTAATAACTCAATTAATATTATATTAATATCTACCAAATATATATATATATATATATCAATATGTATATATAAACTAGACTTTATAAGGTATCCTATGAATCTTTCAGATTTATTTGAATTCCTAGCTACCATTGCAGTGTTATTTCCATTATCGTCCATGGACAACTTGGAGAGGATTAACTCTTGTTTACAGTCCAACATGGCAGAGATGATCGTCGAGGTTAGAAACAGATCGACTGTTTATACTCCGATATCATCCGTAACGCAGCATAACCGACACGAAGTTGACAATCTAGAACTTGTTCTAGGTTTCAATGTTATGGTTATATGCTTGATCTGATTCAAAATGGCGGAGTGTTCAAATTAAGAAGGTCCTTGGATCAAATAGCCATATTGAATTTTTTATTGAGGCATTTAAAGATTACTCTTGTTTATATAATACTAACTATAAACAGACAAATTATAGAACACAGTGTGACAGACATTCTTGCCCAACCATTCTCAACCTGTGACCAGCTAAGCTTTTACGTGCGGTCCAGAATGCACAGTCATGAATTTAAAAAACGAAAGTGCGGAATTCTTCTCCCATGGGATATCCAACCTTTCTTTACCAAGTCTTTTCCGCATTTTGTGCAGCCTGAAAGCAAATCTTTCTTAAAAAATCTGAATATCTATATAATATTGCAATATTTTTTATTTTTATAATTAAAAAATGAAGTTTCTTATCGAAAAAAAAATTTTAAATCAGTTTTGATTAACTATGCATTTACATATAATAATGTTCTTCTATCCTTTGGGCAAGGTTTGAGTGGTGACCCCTATGTATGAAGCTGTCTTTTGTATTAGTACTTCCTTTATTGGTATTTTGTACATTCCTTGCTTTTCTAAGTCGTTCTGGGGTAAGTTTTGTTTCTAAGCACACTAAAGACTGTCAGTCCTCTCTGTACTGCCAGTATTTTGTCCGTCCTTCTAGCTATCTTATCCATAAAATTGAACCCTTTGAGGTTATGCAGCACTGGCATAAAAACTCTTGTTGTTTAGGTTGGCTTGCTATCTGTATCTTGCTATTAGCTGTACTGCTTAGAGTTTTCTGGACATTCCTCCTAATACTTTCTATAAATGATCTTCTGTGCCCATGCTGTTTTCCTATGTTCATGATGTATTCTATTTCATTTTTCAAATCCACAGTTTCAGTACTATATGTTATTGTTCTCTTGAAAAAATAATCTTAAGTGTTTTATGGCTTTCTTATATGTTACGGGATCATTTGACTAATTGGGGAAAAGGACTGAATTCATACAATGGTTTTCTATATACTGATGTTTTCAATCTCCTCCTCTAAAATAATCAGATTTGAAAAAAGAAATTCTAATAAAGAATAAGTTACCATAGCAACATCTTGTTGCCATAAATAAATGATTAAATGTTCAAACCTATTCAAATTTTGGTAGCCTGAAGATGGTGGAAATACCGAAAACATTTGACTAAATTAAGAATTTAGGAGTGATCTCAACTGTTAAGAGTGCTTTTGGTTTATTGGTGAGATAGTAATGTTATCAACATTTTCTGTGATTTTGATCACTGGAATTCCATGAGTTTGAGTATATGATCTAATGTCTGATATACAAAAACATACTTTTTTGGTATCTGTTTCTTGTAATTTTGTGTTGATTATGTTTATTAAGATAACATATAGTATCTTAGTAAATATCAGTAGTGAGAAATCATAAATTTTGGGCATTTACAACTATTCAGAATTACAACAGTGGAATTCAAAACTAAACTTTGTCATAAGTCAACAACTACCTGTATTATTCAACTTCAAAACTTTTCTTGTTATAAATTTCTTGTAAAGATTTTTAATTTGAACTTTTGATACAAATTATATTTGTTCATAAAATCAAGATCATATAAACTGGGGTTTATCTGTATTTAAAATAATTATATCAATATTACTTTAAATATAAATTTTCATTTGAAAAATTTGATTTAAAAAAAATTGAGTGAGATAAAAGCCAAATATATTTATTTGTTATAGCCTGTATAACTAAACATTGTAAATGACACTAAATTAATAAGGACTGATAATAGATAAACACTTTTAAATTCATAAAAGATAAACTTAAATAAAATGATATCAAAAATTGAATGATTGAGTATTTATTATTATATTAAAAGCTATTAATAAAAACAAACCAGTCAAAAAATATCTCAAAAATTGCAGAAGTCTTAAATTCTCCAATTTTTCAGAGATTTTCTTGACTGATTTATTTAATATTGTAAAAATAGAAGGATGAAAAGAAATATTTTTAAAAAACTTTTTCAATTAATATCTCTTCAATTTTAATATTTCAAACCTTTCCTCTCCAAGATGGATTCGCTTGAATTGAAACACGACTTTTTCTATCCCACTGAAGTATTATACCAATGTTACTGTACACAAATATGTATAATCCTACTTTTCTCACCAATAAACGAGAACCATATGTTGGTTTTGGAAGTTGTTCATTTTCAGACAAAATCACTTTTATACTATTACCTGAAAATATTCAGTTATGATATAATATAGGAAATAAGTTATTTATAATTATATAATGTCTGATTATAGTATAATTGAAAAGAAATATGGAAAAACTGCTGAGCAATACTTATTTATTGAATTATTATTGCTCAGCATTCATTTTATATATGAAAAAACTATTATTCAATAGCTTTTTCATATTTCTTATTCAAATAGTATGTAAAATGTTACTTAATAGATCAAGGAAAATTAGGAAATTCAAAACAGGACAAAAATCCTTAAAAATAGTCTAATAATATTATTTTTAAAATAAGCAAAAAAATTTGTGGTGAGAAATACCCACCACAAATTTTCTGAAAACACAATCCATTATTTGGGACTAATGTTTTTAGACCCTTTAAACAGAAATTTTAGAAATTTTAGATGATTTTAAAATCATCAAAAAATTTATAAAATGCAGCAGATTTGTAAAAAAATTAATTCCCTAACTTTTAACTTTGCATGTGTACATAAATATATTTATGCCATTTGTTTAGTATTGTATACAATAAATGATACAACTACCACATGGCAAAAACTGCATTGTAACTATGCCACTGAACTGCTGTCAAGTACCATTTTGAAGAAGCTTTAATCTAAATAAAGTAAACTGGCATGCATTTTCAGAAGAAATCAACAAAGAAATTGGAGCCATTGAATATATTCCCAAAAAACTATAATAAGTTTATTCAAATCCTAAGGAAATTATCCAAAAAGGATATATACCAACAGGCTATTTATGACTGTTTAAAGAGTAAATAAAAAGAATAGTGTGATCTTTATAACACAAATTATTTCTCAGAAGAAACCATTAATGCTGGTGAAAATATCTTGAGCATGATATCTGAAAACAAATAGTCTACATGCATTAAAACCCTAGAAAGCTTAGACATGACCCATAGTAGCAAAGCCAGGAATCTAATAAGATTCTTGGCTTTGCTACAATGATCCAATTAAGCCAAAAGTCAAAACTAACATCATACCAAATAGCACATTAAATAATAATTAATGAGGAATTTAAAACTGGCAAGAAAATAAAGCCAAGACTATAGAAATCATTAGTGAAAAAAACAAGCAGTTTCTGCACATCATTTTCAAAAAACAAATTTCCTATTGCACATACTTTCCCTGATTTTAGAGAGGCATCAAGTCTTGATGACATCCTCAATGACCCCTGTTAAAATTTTATCCATTTGCTTCAGAATGGCTCTTTTGAAAATTATTCAATTACTGTCTTTACCTATGTACATTGGAAACAAACATGAATAGTTACCTTAAAATCTGGAAAGCCTTCCACAGATCCTAAAACTTTTAGACTAATCTCTTTTTCTATGTACATTCTTAAAAATTCTACATTTTTAACTACCATGCTCCACTTTTTGATATTCATCTCATCTCTGAATAGGCCAGCTTCTGATCTGCAAAATCCTGTACAAGTCAAGAACTAAATCTGACTCAAATAATTGAAAATGAATTTGAAGAAAGCTTAGCTATAGAGGGTGTTTTCTAAACTTGTCAGTTACTTATAATAAAGTTAAACATAAGATTCTGTTTAAAAAAATTTATCAAGTTACTTATGATTATAAACTCATTGAAAGCAAAATAAACGATAATACAAACTAAACTAGCCTTTAATCATGCAATGTAATGAAAAATTACATAAATAAATTGAAATAAACACAAACACTTTCTGTCACAACACACATTATCAAATATGGCAAAGAAATGAAGTGAGACACAAGTTGTAGTGGTGAAGATGGGAGAGGGGATATCCACTAACAAACAGGGAATCACAGCAACTGGCAAGGATATTGAAGAAGGAGGAGGAAATCTTAGCAAAATAAATACTAATGTAGAAAAATTATGGCAGAGGAACAGATGGTAACAGGAGGAAGAGAAGGGAGTGGATTTACCACAGTGATGGTATAGAAAAGAAATGCAGCTATAGGAGGAAGGAAGTAATAATTCAATTAATAAAAATTAGGACTAAAAGGAGGAAGCAGAGTAAAATGAAAGGGGAAATGAAAAATTATTTGAAATACAAGATGATGAAAATTAGAATCAAGAAAATTTTTAGTGGCAGACCAAATTTGCAGAATCAAAACAGAAAGTTAGTAAAAGTGTTGGATTGAACAAATTTCTAAAGCTTCATGGTAAAATAATGAATTAGCTGGGATATTGGGTGCACTCCCCAATCCTCTAGCACTGTGGTGGCGAACCTACAGCACGCGTGCCATGAATGGCACGCAGAACAATTTTGCTGGCATGTGGCACGTATTTATATATATACATATATAGAACATGGGGCAGAAAATTCGCATTGTGACTGTATAACTCTTGAATCACTTCTATTCTACTCGCAGTTGTGTGTATGTTGTTGTGTGTTAGATCGACTTAATCATTTTTGCTTCCATATGTAACTCGACTGAAAATCTATTAATTGCATTTCATGTTCATCCAACTTTAACCAGTCAAATGCAAAATTCAAGCTATCTGCACCCATTATATCAGAATACATGATAAATTTATGTAGTTTCTGCAAATTGTCTAAACTAAGTGAATATTGATGAAAACTCACTGATTATCGAGTTAATAACTTCTGAAAATTCTTTAGTTATTTTAGTTCCATCCGGTTTTTCATGAAAGTTCAAATCTGTGAAGAATTTTTTCAAATTTTGAAATATTTGAAGCTTTTGGAAATGCCTGAAATAGATCAAACATGCCAATGATAGTCTTATTGACACCTTAATATTTAATTCATTCAAATTTAGGCAAAAGTCTGCCGAAAGCATTAATTTTGAGGTCCATTCAATATATATATTCCTATAACAAACTATCTGGCATGTTAGTACTTTAAAAATATAACTTTTTAAATTTGTGGCACGCCAGCAGAAAAAGATTCACCACCCCTGCTCTAGCATCCTCCCAAGTGAATAAATATTTATCAATGATAATTTTTTCAACAAAGGAGGACTACAGTTTTCATTATGGATGTTTGTAACATACTCAGAAATACAAGTGCCTAAATTTCTGGCAGTAGCACTGACATAAAGAAAAGAATTTTGTTACAGTTTTAGTGGAATAGAATAGACACCACAAAGTTCAGATTTTTCTTTAGGGTCTTATTGTTGACAAGGATATAGTGAAAGGACAGACAGGAGGAGACAGGTAGATTCAAACTGAATTTAGACACACGCTGTTTAATTTTATAAGTGGAGGCCAAAATACGGATGAATTGTAAAGTGAATTTAAGACTTGACAGTAGATTTGAGAAGGGAGATAGGTGGAAAAAGAGCTTGAACTTTGCAATTGAGAAATAAGAATTTTTCAGTGAAGTAACCAGCTACAAAAATAGCAAATTTTATAAGATTTAATTCAGACGTCATTTGATTGAATAATCAGAAGGCTATAGGGATGGCAAATAAGTGGGATAAAAAATGCCTTTCTTTATAACGGCCAAATTGGTGAGAGATAGAAGGGAGAATATTGAGGTTGCATACAGGTTTATGAAAAATATAATATAGTAAGGCAGTGTCAATATTGGTGTTAAGTAAGTTAGGAAAGAAATAGAATTGTCACTTTCGTGATTAACAGAGAATTTTATAGGACATAAATTTTACAGTTTTGAGGATGGATTTGAAAAAGAGGACTTGTTTGTCAGTGCCCTGCCAACTAACTAATAATTCCATTTCCTTCCTCCTATAGCTTTAGTATACTTATGATTTTATTTATAATTCTTATGCTATTTATTTATAATATCAATTATTGTAACATGTAACAGTTGGTAATTTTTAAATATTTATGTAATTCAAAAAAACATTCTAGAACACTCTATTTCATTGCTGTCATTCTATGTGTATGTCTATGCTCTTGTCTTATGCTGTAATATGGAATGTATTTAAACTTGTAACTTATTCCTAAGGACGGCATTGATAAGTATCAAAATTATTTGAATTTATACACAAATAAAGATTTTCTCTGTCTTAATGTGTTTGTTTTGGATGAATAATTTGTAATTAAAGATAAAAGCGATGTGTTAAATAATTTATAATCAATAAATAAAATTTAATTCAACATTATTACATTCCTTTATTAATCTATTAAACTTAATTGATAAATCAATATTGTCATATGCTACATAGGTAAGACTCTTCTGTCAAAACCATTGCTATATAAGTGAAACAAACTCAATCAAATTAACAGTAATGGAATAATTTTTCCTAGCAAAGTATTGATTTAAAGAAATAGAAAAACACATTTGAAATTCAATGTAACATAGAAATTCATTAGTAAAATATGGAATAAAATTAAATAAATATAAACTGTTATACTTTAATCTTTATTAAACTTTATTTTTATTTCTTTATATGAATATTATTTAAATATAATGAACTAAATGGCCATTTACTTACTCAAAAAAAATTTTACAGTTTTAGTGCAAGTAATTCCACTTGTTCCACATTCTTCATTTTTTATGACAATTCTAAAATAATTTATGTCATTGGAATCAGTAAGAGATTCAGCAAGAACATATTCACAGTCACCTTGAAATTCATATAAGTGACCATCAAAAGTTTTAAAATGTGATCCACCCCATGATGAACAAAACCCAGGACATGTCTTTTCTTCACATATCCACTGACCACTCTGGCAAATACTAAAAATAAACAAAATTATTAAAAAATTAGCTTAGAGGTACTCATCGTATTGAATGAAAAATAAAATGATGCAAATTAAACAATGATATAAAACAAAATTAGATTTTAATTGTGCATAAAATACTTTTATTACTATTATTATTATATGACTATAAACTCAAAAGAATCAATAAAATGATGATTCTTGTTAGGAATAAATATGGCAGAGCATGCAGCTGATACAAAGATGTAGAGGGAATGTGGTGTGACTGAGACAGCAAATCTTAATGATATTTGTAAAAAATTTTCTGATTTTTGATTAATCCATGTATAAAATCACTTAGCTTATATTTAAGTATATACAATACTATAAGATCAATTTTTAAAATTTTATTGCCATATATCCATTCATATATGATTCATGAATGATATGCAACAGTATATGTAAAAATAAGCTCTAATTTAAAATGGAAAATAATAATTTATAAAAGAAGTACTTTCAACTTCATAAATTCATCATCAGCTTTTTAAAAACATTTAGAATACAATGTTTTTGGAATATAAGATGTAAAATGTTATCTAAATTCAAACTCTAATTATAATCCCCCATGTAATTTCATTTATTTTATCTATTTATTTATTTTAATTTGTAATTTATTTAGTTTAATCTATTGTTCCTCTAACTTGTTTATTAATAATTTTTAACATCTATATAAAACCCTTAATATTTATATAACTCTTTAATTTTTTGTTATAAATAATTTGAATTTAAATAACATTCTACATCTTATACTGTATTCCAAAAACGTTGTATTCTAAATATTTTTAAAAAAGCTGATGATTACTTTATGAAGTGGAAAGTACTTCTTAAATAAATTATTATTTTTCCACTTTGAATTAGAGCTTATTTTTACATATACAGTTATTCTGCAAGTGGAAGATTATATATACATTATTTAATTATTGATTTGCAACCATTTATCAAATCAAACATCAAAGATGCTTCAAAAATAGTTTATGTTAAGTAACAAATAAGTGAATTAAGTTTGTGAGTATAAAGCCTATAATTACTTAATTAACATAAAAACTGCTTAAATACTTATAATACACAATAGATAAGTTCAGCACTACACAGCAGTGTAAATAAATACTTTATTCAAGCATTCCGCGCTAATGTTTTCGGCCATGAAGCCATCTTCAGGCGCTATTCGAATTAAATGTTCAAAAAAAGAATACACCGTTGCTATGGTGATAGGTTACAAAAATAATAATCTCGTTATACATATTAATGAAATATGGTATAAATATTGGTTACAGTTATAACACTAATAATAGGAATGATATACAAGCGGATAATATACAAATAATAAATAAAATAAACTAAAATAAAATAAAATAAAACGAAGTAGAGAATAAAAACAAATTCCTCTATTGTTAACCTATTAAACAATAAGTAATTACAGTTCATTACATTAGGTAATACACGTTTAATAATATTACATCTGTCTTCTCTTATTCATGGCATGTATCCAGGGTTGTGGAGGCACTCACGCTAGCCTATCGTTCAAGAGTTTTTCATTTTTCTCTTTTTTTAAGATTTCTTATGTTAATGTTCTCTTTTTATCCTCTACTTCGTTTTATTTTATTTTATTTTAGTTTATTTTATTTATTATTTGTATATTATCCGCTTGTATATTATTTCTATTATTAGTATTATAACTGTAACCAATATTTATACCATATTTCGTTAATATGTATAACGAGATTATTATTTTTGTAACCTATCACCATAGCAACGGTGTATTCTTTTTTTGAACATTTAATTTGAATAGAGCCTGAAGATGGCTTCATGGCCGAAAATGTTAGCGCGGAATGCTTGAATAAAGTATTTATTTACACTGCTGTGTAGTGCTGAACTTATCTATTGTGTATAAAGCCTATATTTTTTTGATTTAGATCATTACTACTGAACCAAGCAGCAAATTTATTGTAAGCATCATTAATGATTACATCATCATTTGAACTATTATACAGTAAATACAATTGTTAATTTATTTAAATAATTATAAAGAAACTAATCTTCAATTACTCATTCCAGTGAATTCATCAATATATTATACAGCTAATCCACTATAAGTATAGATATATTTTCTAGAATATAAACTTACCAAGTATTACAATCTCTCTTTCTGGAAGCTCCATTTGGATATTTATTTCCATCATGTGTACAACTGCATTCTGTTCTCTTAACACATTTTTGAGAAAATAAATCTTCAAGAATATAGCCTTCTTCACATCTATAAATTTAAAATATTCACCATTTTTTAAAAACTTTCTTATCATAATTAAAAATATTACTAACCTGCATCCTTGTCTACATGAAGCAGGTACACATGATGACATATGTGGAATAAAATAATTTTCACATGTTATTGGACAGTCTAGACAATCAGAATATTCAAGATGTAATGAAGAATCACAAAATATTCCTGTATCAGACATCATAAGATTTTCCAATTCAGTTGCATCAGTATATTTTTCAAACTTTTGGCATTCCCATTTTGCATTTTTACATTTACTATAAAATAATTTTAATCTTAATTATTAATAAAATTTTAATGAAAATTAAAATTACTTTTCCCAAAAGGAACTAAGATTACCATTTTCTGTTTCCATTTATTGTTGTTGCATTAGGTGCATATTCTTTATCTTCAAAAATGCAGGGACAGTTAATAATATTAATGCACATACCATTAAAATCTAATGTCTTTCCTTCTGGACAAGCACATCCTTCAATATTTTTATTAATACAAGTTTCTTTCATAGAAAAAGATTTGCAACTAAGTTCACATGGATTAATGCTTTCTTGATATGACTGAATTCCTTCACATTGAATTTCTATAAAATTTTAAATAATTTTAATATCTTTAATCAAAGATAAAGTTAAATGAAATATATATATATATATATATACAAGTTAAATATATATATATATACAAGCTTCCAAGGGAAAAACTCACTACAAATAAATTTATTTGTTGTAATACCTTTGGTTATTCTATTTTTCCATATTCCACTGCAGCAAAAATGCATTGAAAATTAAAAAAATAAAATGTAATTTCAGCAAACTATAAATTGGATTTGTATGGTGAATTACTGTAGTTTTACATAACTAAATAAAGTTAAAAATTAAAAATAATCAAAAATTTTATATCAAATAAATTTGTGTGAAATGACTTTTTTCTTTGGAAACTTGTGGTGTGTATATGTATGCACACACACACACGCACACACACACACATACACACACACACACACACACACACACACACACACACACACACAATATGTATGCACACACACACGCACACACACACACACACACACACAAACCACAAGTAGTTGCATTTAATATTTGAAATTCTTGAAAATTAAAAATATATTCAGTAGTATCTTGGTTAACGACGGCCTTGGATAACAACGGCTTTGGTTAACAACAAGATTTTTGAAAGAAAAAATATCTTAGTTAACAACGCATGCTTTGGTTAACGACTCCTGATTATGTGAACGTCTGACAAAATAGAGCTCTGTAAAACAGCTCGTCATCGCATCACGTGATTAATTAGCAGAGTGTGCGTGTCACTGTTCGTTCGCCATCAAAAGGCAAAATCAAATCTCATCGTATAGAGTTGAATCTATAAACTGCTTATCAGTAGTTATGGGTTTGTTTGTTAAAAAACTCCGAAGTGAGTCCAATTATCCTTGTCACTGTTTGTTTGCCATCAAAAGGCAAAATCAAATCTCATCTGTATAATAATCGTTGCCCATTAAAAGGCAAAATCAAATCTTATCTATATAATAATCGTTGAATCCTATGCTGCTAATCAGTATTTACGGGTTCGTTTAGATCGGAAGAGCGGTTCAGCAGGAATGCCGAGTCTAATCAGTGTTTATAAGTTCCTTTTGTAGCAATTATAATAAATAAATATTATTTTCCATATTTTTAGGACATTTTAAATGAGTTTTATCTGCATTTTTAATATTTACTATGATTGTGAGAAGGAGCCGGAATGAATTAATCAATTTTCAATTAAATCCTATGGGGAATCGTGCTTTGGATAACGACGGTTCCACTGGAACGGATTACCGTTGTTAACCAAGGTACCACTGTATATATCTGTGGGTCGGAGGTATAGGACACTATGTCACATTTACTACATTTTACAGGAGAGCAGTTTGAAGGTGTTTTACGTTGTTTTCCCTTATGGACTTGGTGTTATTTAAAAGCACTGTAACTCCACCAATTATTGATGTAGGACATAGTGTTATATACCTGTGGATAGAGGACGAGAAACCCATATGATTGTGCCAATAATCTCATTTTGGCCACAAATGGACATAGTACCCTATACCTCTGACCCACAGATATATTAATTAATTTTTAAGATGGTATTACAAAACTATGTTAGAAAGCACTTAAAGCAGTAGGATAAAAAACGAAGTTTAATCAACTGGAGTACTTTTGGTTACATCATAACCATTTTCAGTGGTTCTGACATTTAAAACTTATAATTTTATAAAAGCATGCACTCATAGTTCTTTTACAGAATTGTAAGTTGTAAATGTTGGAACAGCTGAAAATGGATATGATGTAACCAAAAGTATTCCAGTTGATTAAACTTTTATTTTTATCCTACTGCTTTAAGTGCTTTCTAACACAGTTTTGTAATGTGATAAATTTGGATTTTAGCAGTTTTTGAATTTAATTAATTTTTAAGATTTTCAAAAATTAAAAATAAACAATCTTTACAGAGTTATTTTATGATTTAAGGTATAAATTTAAAAACATTTTACAAAAATTTGTCTAAATTTAATTCCATACTATGAAATAAATAGACATTCTTAATTTGGCTAAAAAATTAATGTAAAAGTTCCATTTTAAATTTTAATAATCATTTAAAAAAATTTTTTACCTTTAAAAAGATTTATAACATCATTATTACTGATAATGGATGACTGAGATACAAAAACAACTTTTCTGAAGTAATCTATTGTTTTTTATTTGACTCCTGTATGATTTTCATATTCAAAATATGAAAATCAGTGAAAGAATCAATTGTGTGTACATTAAACTATAAATCTTAATGTGATTATCTTTTCAGAATATCATTTAAAATCTAGATATTTCTAAGAATCAATTTTTTATTTCAAAATAATACCAAAATAACAGTCAAGTTGTTTATTTGGCTGTTATCCCAAAATAACAGCCAAATAAACAACTTGACTGTTATTTTGGGATAAATATCAAATGTAAAATATGAATGATATATTTTATTCTTATAAAATAAAATGGATTCATTGCCACACATAAAAATATTTCTTTTGCAATTACTGTATAATTGGAATATATTTTTTAACTTCAACTATTCATAAATAATGTTATTTTGAATTAGTTGTACTTTTAAAATTTCTAATTTACCACATATATTCATGTGTAAGTCAATCTGTGTATGAGTTGATTTTCCTATTTAAGAGTTTGAAAACTGGTAAAAATGTGAAACCCATGTATAACCTGATTCACAACTTTCAAATGTCAGAACAATATGACATTCATTAAAATAAACTGATAATTTTTTAATGATTTTTTAACAGACACCAACAAGCTTATTTATTAAATCTAAAAGATTTATTATTGTAAAGTATTTTCAGGTATTAACCTATCATCAGTAAATTACAGACTCTATAATTTACTGATGATGGGTTAATGCCTGAAAATATTTTATAATAACAAATCGTTTTGGTTCATTAAATAAGTTTTTTGTTATATGGTAATTTGATTTCCTGAACCAGGAAATTTTTTTTTTTTATAATTTCAAAAATTTTCTAAATCTAGTTCATTAATGGAATACATAAGGTCACTTGATAAAACACATACAATATTGAAGGATGATATAACATGAAGAAAAATTTGGATGGAGATCAAGGGATGCAATCATGTTGCATTGTATTCAGCCATGTTTCTTTACAACATGATTTTATTAGTGTTTGTTTGGCAAAACATATCAATGAAATATAAAAATTTTTCATTATTTCTGAATATTAATAAAAATATTTAGCAAAAATCAGAACCAAAACATAAACAAAAATTTTGCTGCAACTGACAGAAGTAGAAAGTATGGAAAGCTGACAAATACACATGCAATCATTAGAAACACAAATCTGGTGTCTGAACTCAACTGCAAAATAATCATTCTGTATATTTCAAAATGATGATAACTATCTGAAAATGCATAAATTGCTAATCAGAAACCTCAGAATTCACTATATTTCAGTTTAATATTAACTAATGATATGTGCATTAGCAGCTGTCATGTTTACTTATTAAAAAAAGACTGATTTACATATTTATAAATCTGTATTCCTTCTGCTATGAATATTAAATTATTTATAGCAGAAGGAATACAGATTTATAAAGGTAAGGCTAACGCGGCAGATCTTAATGACAGACAAGTAGACAGCTCAAAGAAATCATAGGGATATACTCTGAACAGGAACACGCACTGAGAAATAAATGTGTGATAAACTCTAAAAAAGACTGTGCAGACAGCAAAAAATTTATTGTTTTTGTTTTTAATTATTTTCAACAGTTAATTTTTATTTATTTTTATCGTATTATATTATATCTTTAATTTCACTTATATTTTTATGTAAAGTCCTTCCGTTTAACAAATCTTATGAACACATGTAAAGAACTAAAGTTAAAGAATGTTTTAAATATTTATAAGTTTTGAATTTACTACTAAAGAATAGAATTGTACATTATCATTCAAAAATCGATGTTCTTTGTTCCAAAACTGTCAGAACATTATGTAAGAGTTGATGATGGCGAATAAGCCGAAAGCGCTCCTCTGAATAAATGAATTTTTTGGTCTACTTGAAGTGACCTGGTCTGCTTGTAAGTGCTAGTAGTTAAATTTAACAATACAGTTAAATTCCATATAAAGCAGTGCATTACTTAACCAATGGTACATAATTAATTTGTAAAGAGGATGACACGAATTGCATTACTCTGTAAACTAATAAATTTAAACTTGTTGCATGAATTTATGTAAATGAAGACATGTGGGACTATACATCACTTAGTATAAAATGTATGCATCCAATAGCACAGCGAGGTGTTCATATTGAAGTGGAATGGTTAAGTGATAAATTGAATTTCTTATAAAGATCTACAAGGGCTTAAAGTTTGTATCAGTGGTGGAGGTATTAGTATTAGTCAATATTTAAGGTTGTATTTATTGTGAATTAGTAAACCCATTGCAGCTACGCCAGCAATAAAAAAATATCTCGGTGATCGATGAATGATTTTATAATTTAATGATTTCAAAATTTAATCTAATTAATAGGCAAAATTTCTTTATTATTAACTAATTTTGTCTTATTAATTAATAACACACTTCTTTATAAAAATTAATTACAGAATTTTTGGGATAACTGGAAATAAGAAATTGCAAATTATGTAAAGCACTCACTGGTGATGCTGCAATATATAATTTACCATGAGAAAATACATTTTTCTGAATAAACTCCAATTGAATTCAAAGATTCGTCATGAATCTTAATTATTGTGATCCATATGCTGATTTCACTGGGAACTTTTTCACCATTCAGACGAAAATTCATGATAAGTCATTCTAGGAATTAAAGCATATTTGCCAATTGGTTTCTTCTCAATCATTTTCTCAACGATTAATTTAGCGCTGTTTGATAATCTGTTTGCTGTTGCCTTATTTCTTAGCAACATTACAATTATTCTGCATTTTATATCTAATTAATTAGGAGTAATTCCAGAATTTTCTGTTGAATTAAATACTCTGGGACTAAAGTTTTTTGCCAGAAGCTTAGAGACATCTCCAGACCCAAGGGTAAAATTTACATGGGATCCAAGTAATTTTAGAGTTATAAGGTTGAGACAATTTATTACACCCGCTTCGTACTCTAATTTTCAGTACCCATCTTTCTACGGCTAATTAGCACGTAAAACACAAATTGCGGGCTATTATGCAGGCCCTCATAAATTCTGAGCCGGGGAATTTTACTCCTTCATCTCTCTCCTCCCTCGGTCCTGTTTTCGCTGCTCGTTTGAAAATCTATCTGCCTCGAATCCCACTTAATCTTTCTTGATGTCATTAGACATTCTGACCGCTGGCATATGACTGTACAGCTTAAAAACAGAAAAGTTGTTTTTCTTATTCAAAAGTATGATCTCAGTACATGACAATTCTAAAGCCATTCAGTTAAGCTAAAATGAATGATTTTTGTGAATTAATGTAAAATTATCATCCAACAGATATTGTAGTAATTTTATAAATACAACAAAATATTTATTTGATTTTTACATACATTTTATATATATGAATCTATCAAGTAATAAATATAATCTAATATTTTTGTAATGTATAAGTATAGAAAAATGACAGCGAGGCCTTTGTGAGTATTTACAAATAAAAATATAATCTATCTGGGTTTGAAATCTTGCATCCAATTTACTTTTATAATTTTCTTGCTTATTATGCATTTTATTTGCCTGTTTATTACTATCCGTTAGTCTTAGCAATGATTAATGTATGCGTGGTAATCATTGTTGCTCGGAAAACGATGACAAAGTATATTCCTCGTGAGAATTTCTACAAATAGAACTGTCTAATGACATGATTTCAGATTGGTATCTTGACTAATGAGGACGTCTCTGAAAAATTTTAGAATCAACTTATTTTGTCTACAGCAGTGATTCCCAAACGTTTTTCTGACCATGTCCCACCTAAGCATCTCTAAAATTCTGATGCCACCGTGACATATAATTTTTATTATTCGAAATGTGAATTCCTATTCAGGTGGAGGAAGCCTAAAAAGAACATGGCATCCATGAAAGAGAAAAATAAAAGAATGAAAAGGACAGTTGAATTATTGAGGAAGAAATCACTAAGGAATTGTTAAAAAATAATAATGATATGAATTGATATGAAAAAACTGCAAATGAAGTTCAAAATAGCCTTGTACAGTACATTCTGATTTTTTATAATATTATAGGAAACATTCTGATTTTAATTTTAAAAATGTATATGTCACAATATACATTTATATACTGTATATGAGATCCCAAGAACCATAAGAAATGCAAAAAATTCACTGTTAATAACTCATTCTCGAATCTTTATATAAAAAGTTCCAGAAGTAACAGCACTTTTGAGCAGACCAAAATATATACTAAATTTCTTTAAAACAAACTTTTATTGAGTAACGTTTTCGGTGTTTAGCTCACCATCGTCAGCTCTTACATTTACTAGCTTCTAACATACAGTTCGAATATTGAATTCTTTAACTTCGAATTCGAATATTCTGGTATTTAAAACAATATTTAGATTACAACGAACTCAAAGAAAACATCAAATCTATATATATGATTAATATACATAACTTCCCTACATGTTAATAATATGAAAATAACTAAAATAAAATAATACAATTAGAATAAAATAAAATAAAATAATATTAAAGCAAATTTTTACAACGTGCGCTATGAAGTAATAAAGAGTCCACCA